>VIGQ01000148.1:70000-80000 GCA_009663005.1 Actinidia chinensis | reverse complement strand
TGTATCTCTTGTCTGTGGCCATGTTGTTTGTTTGGATGAAAATGACATTCAGTTGACTTTCCCTTTGTTTTGAAGAATAAATACTTTAGCAAGACAGTATAAAAATATTCATGAAGTTTATGGACCAAAGGGATTAAGGGTCCTCGGATTGCCATTGGGAGGAAAGTTGAAAGGAGAAAGGGAAACTTTTTTCAAAAACTTAATTACCCCCAAAAAAGAAATGAAAGCTCATCTAGGAATAATCCATGGAAGTGCAAACCAAATCACTCTGGATGGTATATTCTATATTTGGAAGCCAGTAAATGTCAGACTGAAGTGGATGATACTATCCAGTTGTTAAAATAATTGCTAGTGAGTCTTGCATTGTTAAAACAATCATTTCTCTGTGTTGCGTTGTATAACTTATGCTTCCATGTGATTTACAATTTAGCAGGCCCATGCATGAAATTACATTTTCAATAGATGACAAAGCCAAAACTCCTCAGTTTTGGCTTGTGTGCTTATTTTATTACAATTATTTATCTTCATATGGATATGAAGTTGCTGGATTACTTTTATAAGCTGGGAAAGACATCGTCTGTGCCACATCAATATCCCACTTTTGCTATGTAAGTTATGTATATGTTAAGGTTTAATTCAATAGTTTGAACACCCATTACATCCCAATCTAACTGTTTTGAATATTTTGAATGAGTTTTGTGGGGACTCCTTTAACTATATTTTAGTGCGAAAATTAAACTTGGGATTAATAGTTCGTTGGGACTGTTAATCTCTTAAAAATAGAGGATTAAGAATCCTGGGGTTTTTTGATATTACTAATTCAATTCCATTGAACTATTAATCCAAAGAAATTGATATTGGATTGCTAATTCTATTGAAATCTCTTAATAAACATTACCAATGACTACATTTCAACCATAGCGCAACCTACAACTTGCAAGATAAAATAAAAATAAAAGTTAGATGCAAAAGAAATTTGAGGGAAAGTGATGACCTTGGTTTTTTAAAATATTTAATTGATAATCTACTCACTTTGATATCCATATATCAGATTTTAGTATATAATTTTTAATAGAGCTAGTAAAAATAATGTTTCTTAGTCCTCGTTTGGCTCGTGTTTTTTAAGCAATTTTTTAATTTGTTTTCTATTTTTAATACACTTTTTTATTATCTGAAAAATATAAAAAAAATGTATCATATTTAAAGAAAAAAATCCACTAAAAACAAATAAGAAAGATTTAACTAAAATATAGACAACTTTGTTTTTTTAAAAAACTTTTAACAAAGCATAAGCCAAACAATGCCTTGATGAACACCTACTAATAATTCCTGGAGTTGCCACTGTTGATGTATGATCTTTTTATTTTTATAAATGCATTTGGGATCAGTATGAGCTTGATTTAAAGTTCTTGGTAAAGGCTTACTGTTGCAACTTTTTCCTAGTTAACTAGTCACATCATGGAGAACAGCCCACACCCTCATAATTCTTTTGATAGGGCCCCATGTTCCCATTATTAGCTCGAAGACTCAAGAAGGCATGCATTTTTAAACCTTCCTTTCTATTTACTATTACCTGATTTTATGCATTAGATTTTATTGGTTCAATTAAATATGCAACTTGGCATGAAGCTCGTAATTCCACCACTTTTGAGGATGAATGTAGCTTTAAAATCTTATTTGTGTATTCTTTTGTTGGACTGACAAACAGTCCCTATCTACTGAATTTAGGAATGCCCACATTGGACTGTGGCTTGTGTTCATGAGAGTTCCAAAACAGTTTCTGTGAATGTTATTCTTGTAAAGTATTGAATTTTGGCGCATGATAATTGTGGGTATATGGAACTTAGAAGAGGGTTCCCCTCCAGTAGCCCTCCACGAACTCCCAGAGTCTCCTAGTGAACGAGCCTTTGGCTCATCACCGCCTTTGGCTCTTCACCGCCTTCGACAAATAAATGGGACCATGATGATTTGATAGTCACCTTGAGACTCAAGGCTTATCATTCAGTCAATCTCTAAGGTGAGGGACTGTGGAGCCCTCACCAATACTTAGCAATATATCTCCATCTATCTATAGACAAGTGAGGGCCTCTATGGGGGAGCCCTCACCATCACCATGTGAGACGAACTTCTATAATATCCAGTATTTTTGGCAATTAAGTATTGTAGTTTTTTAAAAACATATTAAGATATTGTGACTAGCTAATTGTTAATTTCAATCCAAATTGTTTGAATAATTAGTTGACTATTGTTTGACTAGCTAATCCTTTGTGTGTTTGTGTGTTTATATTTAATTATTTATTTATTATTTTCCTTCATTTACTTCTTTTTATGACCAAAAAAAAAAGAAAAGAAATAGGTATGGCACCTTATTTTATTTATTAATTTTTTTTTATTTTACTTGTAAGTATTTGTTTGATGTAACAATTCCCAATTTGACTATCTATAATTACTCTTTACACCCACCCTAGGAATAACACATTTACACTTGGACTTGGGCCACCCACCCATGTGCACCCCATCTTGCATGCTTGCTTGCTAAGTTGGATGTGTAAGAGTGAATGACTATTGATTTAGATTTTTCGTATGCATATTCATTTTATATTTTTTTGGCCTTGATCAATGACATCACAATCCACTTAATAACCTTAGTTAGAGGACCTAACTTTGATTAACCCTCTAATATCTTCTTAAACCCATTACTTGAGCCTACAGTCACCTAAATTCTCTCTACATCCCTCAATTTTGTTTTTATCACCCTCCTGGTGTATATAAGGACAAGTGGAGCTCTTAAGACCTATTTTACTCTTGGAAGATCTCAGCCATTAAAGAGAGAGAAGAAAAAGAAGAAGAGGTAGAAGAAAGAGAAGGCTCCACCTACAACCTCCACACTTATCCTTGTACTCTCATTTTCTAGGCTTTTCGGTGGGAATACTTGAACTTTAACCTCACTTTATGCTCTCTTTCTTACTTGTTTTAAATCTCTCAAGAATAGGATGCATGTTTGATATCTATGAACTTAAATCTTCTTAATAAGTTAATATGAGTTTGTATGGTTGATTTTCATGCTACAGTGTTGCTATCCATTTCTCTTGTATGTGCTATTTTTAGGCTCTCTATTAATATACATGGACTAATATTGTTGCTATGAACATCCATCTGTGTTAGCATCATGCTTGTGGTTGGTATGTAAGGTTTACTGCCTTGTATGATATGTACAATACAGTATTCAAACATTACTATTCAACCTCACTGTTTTTGTCCCATATTTGTGGCATTTAAAATAAATATCAAACTTACACTTTTCTCAAATTTTGAACTGAAACATTGTTTTTTATATGTCCAATGCAGTGGTGTGAATTGTCTTAGAATTATAGTCCATGTGTATTTTATTTTTGTGTTTTCACATCACTTTTGAATCTGTCCCAGAGTCTTGTCGCAAACATCTCTGTCAGGAACCCCACTTTATATTGTCACCATTTATTCTATAAAACTCCATTTTGAGTGAAAATACTTCTACATATTATATACATATGCTAGCTTTCATATTAATTATTTTGAAGTATTTTGAATAAGAAACGAGTGAGATGTGATGTTTTTCGTCAACTGTGACAGCTCTGAACTTCTTAAAGGTATTTTCGATATTTCTCCCAGTATAAAAGTTATTTTCATGGATGGTGATTGATAAAATAACCTTAACTCATTAATAAACATTACTGTGTATTTTCATAAATTTGTGACGAGTATATGTATGAATTTTCAATTTTTAATTGAAGATATATCTAGCTGAAAATTATGGACATATTTATAAAGTTGTGCTAGTTTGTGAAATTTTACTTCTTAGGCCCTCTCCTTGTGATTTTATTGCATTCATGTGATTTAGTGACCACTTGATGTTATTGAAATGTTAATATGAATATATGCTCCGTAAGTCTCGAATATTTATGTTATAATGTTGGCTTTTTACTCGTTAACATACGGTTTCATTAGGGACGGGAATTTGGGCTTTATTTGGTATTATTTGATTTTCGGATTAGTAGGGTGGATCCCCCATGGCAAACTGACACCCTGTGGCAGACTGGGGATGACACCACTTTGATATGTAACCCTGGGTGTGGGGCATCCTTTGGTATTTTGAGATTTTACTTTAGCAAGGGGTCGCAATTAGCTCAATGCTAGTCTTAGCGGTTTGGGATATGAGTGGTACTCTGTGGGGAGAACTCCAGAATGTCTAGTAATTAACAATTATGGATAATGAAAAGAACAAAGCCGCCTACAATCATTCTATCATTGTTTTTTGCATGTGCAAGCTGTGTTATACTGTTTTTTTGTTTATGTATGTGTTGTTTTTACTTGGGTGTAGTTGAGTAGGGTTTCGTAGGTTCTTGCTTTTCTACTGGATGTTGCAACTCATGGTATTTTATGCTAGGTATCGAGGATAAGTTAGCGCATATCTCAAGAAAGACATGACTGGCACGGAGCAAAGTTGATTTAGAAATATTTAGTTTTATTTTTCGTAATTCAAGGTTAATTCTGTACTCATTTACGTTATATAATCATTTTAGTTGGGTAATGTATTATTGGGATGTTGTAGATGCTCGCTAGCTCTATATTGGAATCGTATCATATTTTATCTTTAATTTTTTTGTAAAAATATTTTAAATCACCTCCGAAAATTGGGACATGGAAGCTCCAAGTAGAGCCCTCACCAACACTTAAAAATATTTCCATTCAAGGTTACTCCAGCGTTGCCTAGGGTTGGAGTGGGGCCTAGGCACCTTATTGGAACCGAAAGAGAAATGTGGTTTGGAGGCTTAGCGCACGATAGAGTTGTCAGAGAGAGAGAGAGGAGGAGTAGTTGACAAATGACACCTCGATACCAGGAATGTGAATCATACCTCCACCTGGACACGATGGGTGTATAAAGTAATCCAACAACACATACTTTTCACATCTTCATCATATATCACCTATGCAATACTTAAAAGACTTTGTCCAACTCTCATCACCAATGGGAGGCCTCTGCAAGGCCCATTACAACCCCAACATACCGTGGCGCGATTGTCAACCTTACACCTTGTGTACACTGGTGCCTTGTCAACCTCCAATGTGCCCACCAATGAGGAGCCTTCACAGCACTAGTGAGCTAGCCTACTCCCTACTTTACACCACTATTTAAAACATACGTAGACCATGTAAGATACCTAATAGCTTACATCTATCTCGTACAACCTAAGCCTTATACACTTAACTCTTGATTCATCCCTCCCTTGCGTTTGGTCACTAATATACTGGTCAACCCTCTCTCTCTCTCTCTTCTCTCTCTCTCAGCCTGCCTCTTGAGCTCTCACCTCCTTACTCCAACGCTTTCGGTACTGAGGGTCCGCCATTTCCAAGGCTGGGTCAATCCCCCACCTTTGCCCCCAATAACGTTTTAGATCTGAGCTTTCTCATTGAAGTTATGTAGCATATTATTTTAAAAAAAAATAGGTTGAATACATGCGTAATGCCTTAATACATGGTCACTAACTAGTAAGAAATTTGCAGTTGACTACGTGCTTCTGAGGTGGGTTGCATATCCATTGAAGCACATGCTTTCTCTCGTAGGTGGGTACTCCTTGGACGTCTTTTGTTTTCGATGGTTGGCCTTAGAGGTGGTACTCCTTTTCGTAATTTTCATCCATTATTTGTGAATACTTATTAATTGACAGGGAAACAATGGGCTACCTATTATATTTTATTATCAGATTCTTCTGTTTTTATGCATCATCAAGTCTGAACTTGATATCTCTTGCATTCTCTCCTGTGAAAAATGTTGGATGAATTGTCATTTACGTTTTTGGGTAGGATTTGCTGTCCTTCCCCGATTAAATCCTTTTTTGCATTAATTTGATTTGGAGATATACCTTCTAATATTTTAGTTTTGATGGTTTTTGAACTTAGACAAATCTGAACCTTTTGATGATTACATATTATTTTTCTAAACTGCGTAGGTAGGGTTTATGTTGTTTCTCTTTTTCAATTAGTAAATTGTGAAAGTTGGCCGAGTTGTTGTGGACTTTCAGGAGGAATCTCAGTATCAAACTGTATTAGAAAAGGAATTGTTAGAGATTGAGTTTTTCCCTATTATATTTTATTATCAGGTTCTTTGTTTTTATGCATCATCAAGGTAGTTCAGCTCTGAACTTGATATCTCTGCATTCTCTCCTGTGAAATAATGTTGAATTGTTCATTACTTTTTTGGGTAGGAGTTATTTGCTGTCCTTTCTTGATTCAATCCTTTTTTGCAATTAATTTGATTTGTAGATATACCTTCTATATTTTAGTTTGGAGTGGTTTTTGAACTTAGACAAATCTGAACCTTTTTGATGATTACATATTATTTTACTAAAGTGCGTAGGGTTTATGTTGTTTCTTCTTTTTCAATTAGTTGTGAAAGTTTGGCCGAGTTGTTGTGGACTTTCAGGAGGAATCTCAGTATCAAACTGTATTAGAAAAGGAATTGTTAGAGATTGAGTTTTTCCCTATTATATTTTATTATCAGGTTCTTTGTTTTTATGCATCATCAAGGTAGTTCAGCTCTGAACTTGATATCTCTGCATTCTCTCCTGTGAAATATGTTGAATTGTTCATTTACTTTTTTGGGTAGGAGTTATTTGCTGTCCTTTCTTGATTCAATCCTTTTTTGCAATTAATTTGATTTGTAGATATACCTTCTATATTTTAGTTTGAGTGGTTTTTGAACTTAGACAAATCTGAACCTTTTTGATGATTACATATTATTTTACTAAAGTGCGTAGGGTTTATGTTGTTTCTTCTTTTTCAATTAGCTGTGAAAGTTTGGCCGAGTTGTTGTGGACTTTTGATTCTCGAGTTTTTTCTTTTTTAGTGATTTTTTTTACCGTTTGATTAAAATTTTATACAGTTTTGGTTCCTATTGATGAGAAAAATCCGAAATTAAAAACTTTTCATTTAATGTGGAAAAACAATCAATAAAAATAAAAAGAAACTTTTTAAATGTTTTTTGGGATACAATATTTTTTTTCGTCTTTAGTGAATTTCCCTCCAAATTATATATGATTTTGTTTACATTTTCGGATTTCTCTCACCAGAAGAGACCAAAAAAGTATATAATTTTGATCAAAGGGTTCAAAAAGGTCATGAAATACAACAAAAACACGGAAATCAAAGCAGTTAAAAAAACTGAAAAACTTACCCCAAACTGGGCTTAAGATAGTTATTCATCTTTTAAAAACTATAGTAACGTAATATAACATAAATACTTGTAAAATACATAGTTTATTTTATTTGTGTGGAATAAAGCAATTAATTTTATAAAAACATAAACCATTTAGTAAACTAAAGTATTACTATATCACTAGGGCATATAATTTTTTTTTTAAATTGAACCCAAAAATTAAAAAAGGAAAGGTTAAAATCTAGCAAAAAATATGAAAATTGTTGATTTTTCATGAAAGATGGCTTCGAGAGAAGGGGATTAAAAAATGTTAAAAAAGGAAGAAAATGGGTTTGCCTTGGTTTCATGGGTATGACTTGACCCATTTTTGACCCGCTCACATTAAGGTGCTACTCTTTGACCCATATTCAACTCGCACCACCTGTCACAAGAGTGTATGCTTTGTGTTTCTGTGATGTTCTTGTTCGTGTAACATAAGGTAGAATTTGCTTAATCTTAATCAATGCATGTTGTGCTTGGAATATGTCAAAATTCCAGTACCCACCTTAATTTTTTTTTTTGTGTTGAATGAAATGTTACCTTTTCAAGCTACTTATTGATAATTGGTAAGAATTGATTATTAACTAGGCATTTTATGTTGCTGTGCAGAAGCTGTCTTGGCCGAACCATTGCCTTCTATCTCCTTTGTCTGTGTCAGAGCAGACGGGTTGTCAAACATGAACCTGATCATTTGACAATACCTAACAATGGGACTGATTGTCTGGGAAATTGATCCTCAACTTCTAAAATCTGAGACTAATGTTGCATCTGGGTCATATGGTGATCCTCAACTAGTTTTTCGATTGATCCAGATACAAATTGTAGTCTGGAAGTAGCAGTCAAAGGTACACAGTATGAATATTTTGCCTTGTTCACATGTTTGTAATCGTTGCCAAAAATTCTGGACAGCAGAGAAGGAAACATGATGCGTACAATGAGTTCTTTTGTAGGCTCAGAGAATCAAATATTTAGGAGGGTAAACAACCTGGTTTTGACAATGAAATTTGGGCTCTGGGCTCACTTTAATCACCTCCCCATTCAGTTCCATTAATAGTACCCGATCTCTATTTTGTACATAATTATATGTTTATTTGTATGTGTGTGATTTGTGTTTATTCGTGTGCGTATATATTTGAATTTTAGTGTTTTTGTTGCATAATTGCATGCATATGTTCCTTATTTGCTTATTTTCTTGTTTTTCTTTTATTTTTATTTTGGGGATATTCAATCTTTCCTGCATTGATTACTTTTTAGATTTCTTGTGTTAAAAGTTCTCTCTGTTTTTTTCTTTTGTTTCTTTTTAATTGTTTGTTTGTTTTTTTCTCGATACTGTATCTTTGATTCTTATTTATTCTTAGTAATTTAATTTCATCTATGGTTAGTGTTGATGGTGGAGTCTTTATGATTGAAGCAGATTACAATGGAGCACGACTCATAAATTGTCTGATACTTTGATTTCAAAATTCAATTGTTAGGGATGATTTTCAATTTCTCTCTCTCTCTCTCTCTCTCTCTCTCTCTCTCTCTCTCTCTCTCAGATTTTGGCTAATTTCAGTAAGTTATTGTTCAATTTAACGTTGTTGATCTCCTGCATTGCATGGATGCACTGGATGTGAATGTGGAGATCGCAGAAGATGTTCTAATGCACAAGCGTTTATTTCAACTGGCTGATGATCCTCTATGGCGCAGTTATGTTAATTTTCTCTGCATTGTGATAGCATGTTAGTGTCTGTTCATTATGTATTGCAAAACGTTATTCATTACATATTACATACTTCGACATTCCTCGTGTACCTCTTGCATATGTAAGCTTGAATGGAGTAGAGATTTTCAATAGATACTTACCAGTAATTCTGCTACTGGGTCCTTTACTGTTGGCTGATATCAGATCTTGTTAATAATGTTTTTTTATTATGAATACGAATTTTGAAGCCACATTCGTATGAAGCCAAGATTCGTATGAAGCCAGTTAGCCAGTTAATAATGATATCAGCAACATATTCGTATGAAGCCAGTTAGCCAAGATTGTGCCGCTCAAAAGTGTTCTACAGTACCATCTTGTCTGGAACTCAGGTATATTAGTTTTAAATGGTATGCAATATCGTGATTTTTGTGAAAAAATTACACTTGTTTAAATCCATCAAAAGCACCATGGTGTAACATACGAGTTACCTTTGTGCTAGAAAGCTAAATATTGAAAAAACATATAGCCTTCTTTTTTTTCATACAAATAACAAAAAATGAGAAACGGGCAAATTATGTTAGCATTGTGGTATTTCAAACTCAAGGAGAATAGATTAACCACGAGATCCCAGCAAAGACTCGCCATTGACTTCCACTTCATAGGATTTATATATGCGTTTCGTTCCTTAACTTAAATTTAGCTCTCAACCTAGAGATTTTATTGAAAGTCGAGGAAATGGAGGGGAACCACTTTCTCACCCTAGGGATTTTATCCTAGCGATCGAACGACCGATTGAACGGCAACAACAAATGGAGGGGGAGCACTCTCTCTCTAGAATGCTCTCAAAAGGTTCGTGAAACAATAATAACGGGAGGAAGACAAAACAATCCCCTATATGGAAGGTGAAGAGGCGAGGGAGAAGGCAGCCAAGCGTGCACTTGGGGCGCGTCGTGTCACGCGCGAGCAATTGCCCCAAACCAACGATAAACGAGCACGGGTGTCACCCAAATGTGTTTTCTCCACGAACGAGCCTAGGGGCAGGTGAAGGACCTCAACACTAGTGCACAACCAGTAAACGGACT
>VIGQ01000148.1:57500-60000 GCA_009663005.1 Actinidia chinensis | reverse complement strand
GATTATAGTAGAAACAAGTGTCGACACCCAAAGAACAAGTGTCAACACATTTGAATAAAATGTTAAACCTTTTAAATCGTGTGTTGAACCCTCTGACATATACGCTGAATTGTGTGAACCTAAGTTGAACCTATTGAAACCGTATGAACACTAAAGTGTTAGACACCCGAGTAAAAAGTGTTGACACTTGAGTCGAGACTATAAATATGAATAAAACCCTAATTCGTCATTTAGATGACGATTTCTCTTCCAACTCTCTCTCTCTCTAAAACTCCCTCTAAAACTATGTTTCGACCCCCACGTCGCACAATTCACCTAAAAATCAGTCAATTAATCTCCATATAAGCATCAAATCGATCGTTCCATTCCCTTTCAACCTCTTTGACTCTTCAAATGGCACATAAATTTGCGAAATCCTCAAAATCGAAGAAGCAAAGTTTGGTGTTGGTGGTGTCGACACCCACCATGGCCACAGGAACTAGCCAAAAGAGGAAGGCCAAGGGTAATTCAGACAAGGGGAAGGGAAGAAGAAGAAGGGGGAATCATTATCAACTCCTGCCCTAGAACAAAATTACCTCTATTTCGCTAAGGATAAAGCCCATGAAAGATATAACATCGATCTCTCATTTGTAAGGTTCTAAATGATAGATGGATAAATTACGATTTCTTTGATTTACACAACTTCGAGTATAGTGAAAAAATGGATAACCTATGGTGGATGTCAATGACTACCATATGGGACAATGTTTATCCTGATTTAGTTGCTCATTTTTACGCAAATGCTTCAAGAAATTATGGGCAAAATACTATAAATAGCTATGTCAAAGGAGTGGAAATTGAGTTGGACAGATCAGTGATAAGAAAAATTCTAAGAATGGGGTTTGGAGGTGAAGTCTATAGGGAGAACGTAACTAGAGAGGAACAACTAAAAGCTCTCTATAAAGGGATGTAGAGGAATATGTGCAACCAACTGCTAATGACATGTCTCTTGAATTAAGACTGGTCCATCATTTTAAATGATGCACCATGTTTATTCCCAAGACTGGAAGTATGAACACATTTCTGATAGGAAATTATTTTTTCTATGGGCATATATGACGGATACTAGGATCGACTTGCCATGTTCATACTAGATCAAATGTATAGGGCCACAATGCACAAAGTTAGTCTGCTCTATGGAATGCTCTTGACTAAGATCTTTAAGTACTTTAAGGTCCGTCTGAATGATGAGATAAAATGAGTCCCCCAAACGATAGTGATGAATACAATAAAAAAACTTTTCTTCTAGATTTCGGGTACGAACAACACATAGATTAGAGTTAACTTTTTTTCTAAAGGAGTTTTTAGGATCACTTTGCCTATCCACGCATCCTTCGAGGTTGTTATATTTTGTATGAAAAACTTCTCACTATTTGCGCTGGCTTGAAGGTAGTGAACATTCGCCTATTACAACAGACATGGTGTGTAGCCTGTGTCAATCCACTAGTCTTGTGGATTTGATCCCACCATGTTCACTTTAGAAACCACAACCGAGAGGTTGATATCAAATACACCCTCCTTGACTGCCTCAATCATATGTCCATAAGTGCGACTATTCATTGGTTTTCTGCACTCAGAAGCATGGTGCCCGAACTTGTTATAGTTAAATCATGTGCCTTGAAACTTTTCCTTGAGCTTTTTGGCAATAGCCCCTCTTGGTCCTAGATTAACACCCTTGCCTTCTGGTTACTAGACCACTAGTCATTCAATTTCTTTGCTTTCAAGGACCGACCATGCTCTGATATGTTAGCCTTGGCCATGTAGGAGGTCTTGGCACTTTTGTTTCTTACCCTGTTTTTCTCCTCAATATTGAGCTTGAAGAAAAAAGCTTCCAATGTCATTTCCTTGTTTTTTAACATTAGCTAGCTCTTGAACTCCTTCGATATCTTTAGGAGCTTGTGGATGACCGCATCCACTAGAATGCCTCACTCAGTAACATTTCTTCTGCTTTGATTTTATTAATGAGAACTTGGAGCTCTTAGATTTGAACCTTCGTCGATTCGTGTCCACATCACAAAATCAAAGAATCGGCCAATAATAAACTTCTTGGAACCAGCTTCTTCGATCTTGTATTTTCTATCTAGGTACTCCCATAGTTCCTTAGTAGATTTTGCCTTATTGTACACTGAGTACAAAGAGTCTTCCAGGTCATTTAGAACATAGTTCTTTCATAAATAATCAACATTTTTTTAATAATCCAGTGCAATCACCTTTGATTATCCATCTCATTTTCAGCAAGAACTGGAGCTTTTTCAAACAATCATCCATCGAGATTCAGCGTAGCGAGATAGAACATTATCTTTTGCTGCCATATCTTGAAATTAGCTCCACCAAACTTCCTTGATTTCTGATTTATCCACATGAGAAATCGGTATCGATAGAACACAAGGTGTTAAATCAACAACTCTCCTAAAAACTAGAATCTAAGTGCTTGTTTCAACAACTTCAGTCTACATGTTTT
>VIGQ01000148.1:10000-15000 GCA_009663005.1 Actinidia chinensis | reverse complement strand
AAAAATCCTACAGTTCCTCGCTTGATGAAGTGAGATACCGTTCACTATATAATATTTTAGTGATAATTGAAAAAATAAATAAGGAGTCTGATGTATTGTTCATTCAAAAAGTAATTAGCTAAACTAGAAAATGTATTGTCCAAACTATAATTCGACTAAAAATTTGTTGAGGTTGACGTTGATGCTCAGCCTCTCCAACAATACTAGTTAAAATATCTATTTAAAATCTTACTTGTATACTTTATCTAATCATTTTTATATTGTTTACTTCAACAAGACTAGCTATTTTAACAATTTTTCTTAAAATATTATTTTTCAATTCACAATTCATTTTTGAAATCATACATAAAAAGAAAAGATAAATGAAGTATATTATTTAGGAATAAAAAAACTAGTTCACTAGTGTATGGTGTCTCAATACATTTAGTTAAGCATTATAGCATATGTTAGTTTGACCAGTGAGTATGACTAGTCTATTGTAGCTAATTTTTATGGAGTTTTACTAGCTACTTTATCTAAAATAGTGATTTACGTAGTCTCTTGGAGAAGCGTATGTTCTGATGTGGCAATAGAAATTTGGCTACCAAGACAATTCAACTTAATTTGGTTGGGCTTATCCAGTGGTGCATGCAGTGGAAGTCCGAGGGGGGGGGGGGGGGGGGGGGCACGGACTCCCAAATATTTGAAAAACAAAAAAAAAAATAATTTTTTATTTTTTTTTTTTTTATTTTTTTCTGTTAATTTTGATTATTTTGCTATTAGTCCATTGAAACTGACCCCCCTAAACGTTTTTACCGAAAGATCTATTGAAAATGTATAATTTTTCCCCCTAAACGTAATTTCTGCATCCGTCACTGGGTGCATGGAAACAGATTTATTTATGAATGTCCAAGATATTGGGTTGAGGACAGAGAATAGACATTGGTGAGGAAAAATAGGGACGTACCCTGTGCGAGAATCAATATCATGAATATTGGGGTCAACGAAGGCTCAACTATCCTCAGAGGTTTGAGTATTAATTATGTTCTTTCACATGTAATTTCTTTTATTTCATAGTGGATTAATATCTCTTTCGATATATGGCGTAAAATTGATGTTTGTTTCTTACTGGTTGTGTGTTAAGTATTTATTTTGGGTGCTTTCGATGCATGATTTTGATGTGTTTGAAATTCTAACACGGTAAGATATGAACACTGTTTTTACTAAAATTAAGCTAGTATTTTGGAAGATATGCAATAAAGTGTTGGTCAATTTAAATCTCTTGTTTAGTTTTATGTGCTTATACTACTGGTGATATATATGCCACAATTTGAAGCCATAAACAGCTAGTTTGATCAACTTTGGCACCTTACAGATATAGGTATGAGTAAACCTGGGAGAAGAATTGACCCACCAGTCCACCGCCTCCTCCCATGCCAAATCAATCATGCCATCAAAAGCGAGATACGGCCCAGTTCTGGCCCCAGCTCCGTGATGGATGTTTCAGTCTTTCACTCTCAATACCAATATGGAATTGGAGCTCAGCAACATTTTTCGGATACATTTGTATAATTGTATTGTTTTTGTTAAAATGGTGCTTTAGACTGCAATAATGTATGTTGGATACAATACCAAATACCAATTATTACACTTAATATTTCTTTAATTTCTTCTTATGATTTCTCAAATCATTCAAATGGTTCATCTAGGATTTGACTTCTAATTAAGTCGTTGTGAAAGTCGTGTTCTTACGGTTGTATCTTGTGGAACTTTCTGGAAAGATGATATTTCAAAGTTAATGTGTTTGTAATGATATGAGTGAATTACATCAAATTTTGGGTAAATTACAGCAACACCCCCTCTATTCCTTTGAAATTTCACTGACACACCTTCTATTCTTTGAAATCACACACACTACTTTACAAAAGCGTGTAACAATTAGCTAGGTCCACCCATTATTTGACTGTCAATTGGCTAAACCTTTTAGGCTAAGTTCGTTAAAATAAACCCGCAATTTTGACCATTTTTCTCTCAAACTTATTGTTGAGTGTGATTGGGTGTAACAAAAAAATGAAAGGAATAGAGAAATATGGCCAATTCACTGCCACATAGACACCTAACACCACAACCCCCACCCAAATTGGCGGATAATTTCGATGGTTTGTGTGTGTGTGAGAGAGGGGACCTTTGGTTGCAAGCAAAGAGATCGTCTTATCGCAGTACGCATGTGATAGAGAAAGGGTGGAGAGGTTTTGATGGTGGTGGCTACACTGTTGAAAGCAATGATAGATGGCAGTGGATGAGGTCGCAGCGCTATGAAGAATTGATTTGATCTTCTCTTGAAGGGGAACAGAGGTGGTGATGGTGGCGGCGACACCATAAGACGCTGGCGACAATTGGTGGTGGATGGCGGTCGTGGTCCCAGAAGAGTGAAGAGGCAGCTGGATCTAGTACTATTCTATATGTGTGTGTGTTTTGTTCAATAACAATAATTTATAACTTTGACCGTAATATTTTGAACAAATAATATTATGGTCTTTTTTATTGTACATTGAATGGTGTTAACTAACTAGGGGTGTTAGTGAGATTGCGGTTTAATATAGGGAATGTCAATGTAGGTTTCCACCCCTGCTCCTATCCTCCCGTCCCCGCTCTTTTGGTTTCAAAAATTAGGTTTTAGATTGAAAAATCTAAGGAGAGAGGAAATGAGATCCACTACCATTCATTAACTTTTTGATAACCAAGTTGTCCAGAATAGGAAATCAACTCCAGGTCAGCTTAGCAATCAGGAATAGAATGTCAGGTCAAGGTTAAGACAACAGAAAGGAGTTTCCTCTTAGTTTAACACAACCAATAAATTGAAATTTAGTGAGATAAGCAAAGCTACAAGAGGCGAAATGGTTAGGCACGCCCTTTCACCCTACCATAATGTCATCCTCTCTACTCATCACTTAAGGAATTCATAACTAAGTTTGGATCTAGTTAATTAGTCTCGTTTAGCAATGGAAAGCAATAAACACATACTCTTTGTATTCAGATCTTCCCATTTGACAAAAATTACAATTCTAGCCTTTGAGACAGATTAAATAGACTCTTTAAACAAAAAATAAATATCAACGAGGGCCATGCAGCTAATCAGAGAAGTCGAACGCTTAGACCAAAGCCCGCGCACAATTAGGAAATGCGGTTACGCTATCGATTACGAGTCTACCTACTCTAATCATGCGGCCATCTTTTTAGTCATAATAATCTTGTTAAACACATTAGTTAGCCAACGAAATTCGGTTTTGCCTAAGCTTTTTTAAATTTCAATTGGAATTCCATCTAGTAGGCCCCAGCCGGTCTCATTTTTATCAATGCAAATCCCACTTCTGCCTTCTATATTCTACATTAGAACTTGTAGTCTTGATTCTCATTAATTCCATCATACTCTTCTCTTCCTAAACTCTCCATTTCTTTATTTCTCATTTAACAATTTCTCAAAATAAACTCTCCATATTTCCTTTATATCCTCATCTTTCACTAATATCGCAGAGTACTTACTTGTTATGCACTTGAGTAAAATCTCATTTTTTTTCTTTCTCTCATCTTAGCGATTCTCTCTCACAACTTTCTTGGCTTCCTTACACGTATACTTCATTCATTGTTCATCTAATGCACTCTGTCAGTGTATTCCACATGACGTTAATGTCCTCATCCTACCAGGCCTCAATTGTTATTTTCTCCTTAAACTCCTTAAGGTTCCACCATTTAATCCAAGGGTTTCTAGTTTCCTTTCTAATTCTGAATTGTCCTTTAATGCAAATATCTAAAACTAAAAGTCTATACTTTGTTGATATATATATTATTAATTGGTTTTTATATGGATTCAATTTTAGTAAATCAATTACGTCTCATTTAAGAAAAAATACGTGTGGGTATATATATATTATGGAGTGGAAGGAAATCAAGTGCAAACAAAGCGGTGATGTAAGAAATTTTTCGGTAGCTTTGGATTTTGCTCAAACGAACCTGCAAGAAAGCAACTGTGAGAAGAGCCGCCCGTATTTGTTCCGAGGATGGTTCTCTAGTGGTTAAGTTGAAGGGATCACATCCCCATAGTTGAAGCTAGATTTTTATTTTTTTTTCTTTTTTAGATCTTAATACCATGTAATTGTACAACGCCGACAAAAGAGGAGTTCAAGATACCTTAATAATTACGAGAATAATCAAGATTTTAAATCCAAGTTGGTGCAGCCTGTTATCGCGAGCTGTTGTATTGTTGCTGAAAATTCTAGCAGCTTGTGGCTTCCTTGATACTAAAAATTCCAACAACTTATTATTACATTTTTGAAGTAAATTATAGCACCTTATTGCTAAAAATTTCAGTACCTTATTTCTGTATTTCTGGAGCAAATTCTAGCATATTATTGTTGTGTTTTTTTAGCAAATTTTATCACCTTATTGAAAATTCCAGCACCTTATTGTTGAGTTTCTTTAATAAATTCCAGTACCTTATTACTGAAAATTTATAACAGCTTATTGTTGGTTTCTTGAGAAAATTCTAGCATCTTATTGTTTTTTTTTTAACAAATTTCAACACCTTTTCATAAACCTTATTCCTAAACATTTTAGGACTTTGTTTTTCTAGTTTCCTAAATCTTTTGATATTTTCTCATTTTTTCCTTAATCTTAACCAATCCTTCTAGAGTTTGGGCTCTCATATTTTTCTCTAAAAAATACTACAGAGAATTAAATTAAAAGAATTGATTGCCCATATATCATATATATAGGTTAGGTTTCCAACTAGGGTAAGGATAGGGATCTTAGAAAGTCCTAGTTGGGCTTTAATTAAAATACTAAAAGTCCTAATTATCTCATAACTTAATTTAGTAATTTAATTAATTTAAATTAATTTTACTATATAATGTAGATTGCACTCCAAAGAAAAATGACTAAAATGCCCTTTTATCGCTATTTTATTACTGTAATCATAACCCCTCTTCATGGGTACCAATAATTAGGTTTTGATTAATTAATTA
>VIGQ01000073.1:380000-384098 GCA_009663005.1 Actinidia chinensis | reverse complement strand
AAGGATCCCCAAAGCCTCATTTTTTTTTTTTTGGTTGTTGTTGTTGTGGACCAAGATTACCAAGGGCAGTTTGGAGCAACAACGTATATTCTAATCTCTGACATCTTTTTATCCTCGCCCCCGTTCGCCCTTCTTCTACACTTTTTCTTCCTTTCCCTCTCCCCTCCCTTTTCCCCTGCTCCCTTCCTTGAATATAAACAAATAGTCGAAGACAACAATGCTAAATCCCCCATAAAAAAAAAGTTACAAAACCACAGAGACGGTGAACATCACGTTATGTACATCTAAAAGTATTGATAGCATGTGCTTCAACTAATTTGTTAATTAGTCACTTCATTTCTAATTGGAACCTTGCTTTAGAGTAAATTCATCAAATTTTAACTGAATCTAACTGTCTTCTAGGACAACATATTCAGATTAGAAGTAATGAAGTATAGACGATGTTGCTCCATTGAAAGACAAAGTTAAAGACATCTAATACTTTCTTACAACTTAGTGGGGTAACTTAATGACCAGTCCATGTACAGCACTTGTAATGATGAAATATACAACACTGAATTACATTCCTTTTCAATTGCCTGCAAATATGTAAAATACAACCCGAAAAACTTCTTTTGGGCATTATTTATGTTAGATGATGCACACATCACTTGCAACGAGCGTGGAATGCTTCATCGTTATCTTTCTAGGTTTTTGCTACCAGGGCCTACCTAGATTTGCAATTGTGTAATCTTGACAACAGCATAAGGGAAGGGCGCTTTGACCGCAAAATGTTGCACTAAATTATATCAAAAATGTTCTGATTCATTTGTTGTGATTCATGAACATTCTATACCAATTTTTGAGCGATTAAATCAGTTTTTTATTTGATGAACGCAATTCACTTGCAACAAGCCTGTGGAATGCGCCATCGTTATCTTTCTAGTTTTGCCTACTAGTCTTTACAATTTGTGGAATGCTTGGCTAACAGGAAGGGACGGGGACATTTCTTTGACTCGACAAAAAAGTTGCACTCATTGGCACGAGTTTTGACCATTTGTGTGATCATGTTTTAGTTTACTTTTTTTTTCTTAAACTCCTCTCTTCCACAGTTCCGGGCATGATGAGCTGGAGAAGAGGTTGGCTGCCCTTAGAAATCCTGAGCTGATGAAGATCGAAGTGTTGAAAAATTGGAAAATTCATTTCATTCAAACTGTGGAATTAGTAAAGGTTCCACATGGCACATGTTTTCTGTCATCGCCAGCAGTTATCGGTGCTGAGCATGCGGTTGTCATTCCTCCAAACCATTGTATTCAATGGAATTGATCTGCAATTGTCCAGAAAGGTGGAAATCGGTTATTCGATATTGACAATAATCTAATGATTGTACTTATTACAAATTATCTGCGACGTTTGTTAAACTAGGAATGGCGTCAACTTCCGGTTTAAGCCGAATGCTTATATATTCTCACCCGTCATTTTTTATTTGTGCAAATCAGACCACTGTCCCTTTTATTTGTCCAGAGTCCCATGTCTGCTTAGAAACAGGATCGTTCAGATTGAATGCAAGTGCGAACGAACAAAGAAATCCCAAAAATACCGTGGAGACTAAACCTCAAACCACAACTCCAAAACACGATGGAGTGATGTAATGTATAGTGAACAAGCTCCATAATAAAAATCGAACCCTGATAGATTTATCACTAACGTGGCCGACAATTGGCCTGCATTTTAACAAATTATCTTTATGAAGGTTGTTGAAAATGTACCTAAAAAAGCATTACACATCCACACTTTATGAAAAAATAAGTGTATAACTGAAACTTTTATGAAAAAATAAGTAGGTATAACTGAACTGATGGAGAATTATTTTTTTTTTAATTTTTTTTAAAAGCAGAAGTTGCCAATTTGAGCTGTCAAGAATCAGCTCTTTTTAAATTTTGTAAGATGTTTGTATTCGCCATACGCAGAAACACGAAACTGTGGACAAACACACTGGCACACTTGTAAAATAGAAAAAAAAAAGGTAAAATAAAAAAACAAAAAGTTTGTCTTAGAAGTTGGCCAAAACATCCAAAATATGGTTGACGTTCAGTGGATGCATATAAACATAGTATATATCCATTACCGACGTTCCGTGGATGCATAAAAACATAGTATTTTATTCCATTACGTAGCTCTCGTACATTAGTTTGAAAATTTCCCGAGAATGTAGTACACTCATCTCCACGCAGAGTATTGTACAACTCCGTCAGAGACCAAAACTCTGAACAAATAGAAGAGGAGATAGGTAAAGGTTGTAAATACAAAGGGCGAATTACAGTAATTGTGGTGTGTAAAGACAATGATTTTTCCCAATACAAGACCGACGATGACACGAATAGAAAAGGTCTTCGTCCATTCTTACAGAGTGATACTTTTCAATGTACGAAATCCCACCATGTTTACCTTCCTTATGGAGGAGAAAACTCGAAGTGCGAAGTGGGTCATCACGCTGGGTGAACCGGTACGTGGTAAAAGATGATGATTTGGCTCAACTCATAGTTGGTTTGTGTTTGGACTAGACAAGGCCCAGCACTTGAGGCCAGCCGGCTTGAGACGCACTTCCACGGGGTTCACCAGATGAGGCTGTTGGTCTGCGGCGGGAGATGGCTCGTTTTGAAGAGTGCCATTTCGAAGAAGTATGGACCTTTTCTGAATCGAATTCCTGCAAATGCAAAACATTTTTTTTAGTTTAGAATGCAGGTAGTGGAACTCTAATGCTTCATTCTGGAATGACCCTTGAATATGAGGTAGTCTGGAAGAAGTTTTTTTTTTTTTTTCGCGAGAAACAAAACAATATAATATCAATCATTAGCATGTACAAGTTGGTAGCAAGGTGTTATATCAACAAAATTCTCTAACTTACCACACGGAAAAGTAATAATGGGAAAGGGGACTGTCATATCAAAATACAAAGTCTGTAAGCTTGGAATCATATTCCCCCTCGGAAAAAAAAAAAACAACCGAAACTAAACGGTGCGGATGTACCATCGGCTACGACAAAAAAACCTTTTTTTCAGTCCTCAGCATCAAGAAAAATATATGGGTTGACCTTAATATCATATCAAATGTGGTGGGCGTCGTTTGCACTATAAATATCCTGTTTTCTTTCTCAACTAAGACATTTCCGAATTTCCACTAAGTATTGACGAGAGAAAAGAGGGGGGGAAGGAATCACTGAAACTTTGTTTTAAGAAATTTCGATAGACACAATGGTAATTGAAAGAATGCATGCAACTATATGAGGGAGGACAGAGGCATCCCCAACAATTCCTTTTAATAAGGAAAATACAAAATCAACAATTAGAAGATTAGAAGAAGCTTGGATCATCAAAGATGGTAGTAACTTCAAGGGGTTGAAAATAAGTCATATTTAGCTTTGGTACTGTTGGTACTATAAATTAGGTCTGTCGGCTCGCTTCCCCCCGACACAAGCACCCCGCGCTCAATGCAATTTAAGTTAACAATCCAATTACTGAGACTTGCACTCTCAATTGATCACGGTGGGAAAGTATTTTTGAAAAAAAAAATCATGTTGAACTATACTCGGTGAATTTTTAACTGCATGTGGTAATATAACATATGGGATCTTTTTTATAAAAAGGAAAAAACATAACAGCACAAAACTATCACCTAAACTGAGCTGGGCAAGACGCACCAAAATATAGATCAAGTCGAGGAGACCCAAAGCGGTAAATTTCTATTGTGAAAAATAAACAGTACCACATCCTTGGAGGAAGGTACATCCCTCTGTAGTCCTGTGTTTGAGTGAGGATCCCATGCCGGCCAGAACGTGAAGCATGCCTTATGGAAAAGACTTCAACTGCACATGAGAATTCTCTCTAATCTCCTGTCCCGACTGGATGAATGAAATAGATGAAAAATATAAGTCAATCATGACAGATTCATCAGGACACAGAGACACCTTCGTTAAAAATATGACCACCATAAATAAAATGATCTCAAAAAAAATGGCCTCTCGATACGCACCTAATTCCAAGAAAGGACTGTACCTTTGTAAAAATATGACACCAGAAATTAAATGCTCTCAAAAAAATGCCTTTCGATACCAAAAGT
>VIGQ01000073.1:372500-375000 GCA_009663005.1 Actinidia chinensis | reverse complement strand
TAAAAGAATAATAGAGGATTCCTAGCGTCAAATCCTCAGAAATTACCACAAAAAAAATTAGATTCCAAAGTAAAACGGAATAACCATAACCACAAAGAACGACAATCCTGCCAAATTGAAAAACTAAGTACAAAAATTTGCATTAAAATTTACCTGAGTTGCTTTGCGCCCTAGGCCCTTAAGAAGTTGTCAGGCTTGATATTTTTTTTTTTTTTTTTTCCCAACGGTTTTGGGAAAAAGGAAACTCTTGAGTGCAACGTGTTCCACCCTATTAATATAGAAAGGATAACAACAAAAAGATCAATGGATTGCAATGGAAGCTATGGCAACATTTTTTGACTGAAAGTGGAGGCATGTTACTTCCTAACTGATCTGCCAAGCATTAATACTGTTTTCAACGTGAACTCCTGCTGCACCCCAATAGTTGAATAGAGTATTCAAAGCTGAGACCAAGAAGTCAATGACCATTGACATTGTACTCACCCTCAACTCCAAAACCATGTGAGGGAGGAAGCCACCGCTACGTAAAAAGAGAAAACACAGAGTCTGAAATTTCGAAGTGAAAATACAAAATATAGTTATGCTGAACAAGATAAGCAAAAATATGGATGCTCCAAATGGCAAAATTATGTTCAAGGGAATGACCAGAAAATTCTATTTTGAGGGATGGAAGCTCATGGGGCTTGTGAGAGTTGTGGCAGTATTCGGGGTGTAGATTGGTCGTTTAGATGGAGGTGGTGTGTGTCACTATTGGGTGGTGGGCCAGTAGAGTGGGGAGCACAATCCTTGGGCTGATAGGCTTACCGTTAGCTTATTGAGCACGTGCAGCAGGAGGACCTTCCAGGGTGTGGATAAACCTGTGTATTCGTTGAAGGGCACCTCTTGGCTATTCTATAAAGTGGATTTTTTGTGGAGCCATCTCTGCATTGGAAATGAATTGATTTTAAGATTTCTTTTAGCACTTTGTAAAGAATCTTTACACTTGCAGTTTATCCAAATATAGTGTACTTTTTCCACCCCACAGCTACAAAACAAAGCAGAAAAAAAGGGATAAATGATTTCATGTAGCTAACCCCACAATTGATTGAGATACAAGGCTCAGTTTGGTTTGGAAAGTATAGGTCTCTTTTTTTTAACGGTATTAACGCTTAAACCTCCTTTCCATGTTGGTGTGCTCTTTTTTTTAGTTATTAAACGCTTAACCTTCCTTTCCAGGTTGTGTGAATATTTACCCCTTTCTCTTCTTAAGGACAAAAACCATGGCAACCACAACCTCCCCCAACCCCTCCCTGCAGGCCAAAAAACTAAAGGCTTGTTCCAAGAAAAAATACAACAAGAATAGATGAAATGTGACAGGAAAGAAGGAATTTCTATAGCAAAAATAAGTAATCTGAAGTAGATTTATACTAACAGAAACATGTCATCAACATTAACAAGTGTTCGAGAATATAGTTCACCAATAGAGATAAAGGAGAAAAAAAAATGCAAAAGTAAAAGAAAAAATATTAACTAACAGTCTATCTTCCATTGCTAGAAAAGCAACAAAAGTGAATTTAAGGGGGTTAATTTTACATATAATAGAGGAACAAATTACAACCCATCAAACACACAAAAAAAAATATACTTTCAATCTGAACCTTAAAATCTCAAGTAATTACATGGACATGAGAGAGGGAGAGGAGAGAGGAGAGAGGAGAGAGAGGAGAGAGAGAAGAGAGTACTTCCTTCCTTAGGAGAAAAGATAAATTTTGGACTCGAATGACGTTGAGGGTGCTTGGTCTTGACGATTCCTGGATTGGAGTTATAGAAGTAAATCAGGTTGAAATACAATATGAAGTTACCCCCCCCAAAACGGTAACTTGCAAGTCCTTCAATTAACTAGGAAACAATAAAATGCTATAATACTTAAGGGGAAATATAGTTTGAACCACACCCAGATTTCCATATCATGAACACACCTATAAGGAGGAAAAAAAACGATCTCATGTTTTTCATAGTCTAGCAGGTTATGAACTCTTTTACTTTTTTTCCATCTCATATTGAGCTCACTCACAACTTCAGGAAACTGGTACGTCCTCATCCAAACATTACAAAAAAAGTGTTCTACAAGTGTATTTGTCAGGCCCATAAGGGGTAAAGAAAGAAGAACAACAAATGAAAAGAAGATCGAATAAAACACGGATCCCATAGCCAACATGAAAGAATTTAAATCCAATATGAACAAAAATAATAAAGTATTAATTTGGCCATATGGGAACAAAAGAGCAAAGGCACCAAGTAATATCTCAAACAAATACATAATGTAAAGATATATATTCTTTCACGAGCTTTTCAAATCATAGCAGTATTACAAGGAATCTAATCATATGAAAGGCAAAACAAGCATAGAACAAGCTTCTGTATCCTTATTCATTTGGCGTCAGCAAACAGTGAAGGTTCAACATCATACACAACTTCACAGTCATATAAAATGCAGAATCTACGCCTATTCAAAATCACG
>VIGQ01000073.1:350000-355000 GCA_009663005.1 Actinidia chinensis | reverse complement strand
CAATTTTAAAATAAATCAATAAGAGACAAAAATAAATTACTGTTATATAATTTTTTTAAAGTATTTTGAATCTTTAAAGATGATAATACTGTAACTTTTGGACATCCCGAGATAGAAAGGATACAGCCAAAAACCGGATGGATTATATCAAACTGTCCTAAAATAAGTTTTTTATAAAAAAATTAAGGTTTAAGATAAGATTATTATCTATGTGTTATAATTTTTTTAAATGTTTTGGATCTTGTTGGATTGGATCAAAATCGTATCTGAGTAATCCGCCGGCTGTGAGGGAAAAGCGTCCGCTGACTCATAACTGGCTTTCTTTGCACCATTCCCAACTTGAATGAAAAATTGTTTCTCCCTCTATATCTTTGAACAGCTTTTTATAAAATTATTTTTTATTCCCCCAATTTTATTTTATTTTTATTTTTATTATTTATTTTTTGTTCTGGGATGGCCACGGTGGAGTGGAAGCCGTCATGGCGACACCGATGGGAGGGAGAGAGTGAGGTGCCCAGAGGCCGTGGTAGCCGCTGTGTTGGAATATGTCGAGTCTTTCTTAGCTTGTATTGAGATAATTCTGATTAAGAATAAAATAATCAAAACATCTAAAAATCTCATATTTATATATTATTTGAATGACTTCATTTTATACGTGAGATAGTTTTGGTGGATCAATTTAATAGAATCTTTAAATATACTACTGATTGATATTTTTCCCCTAAAATTTTATTTTTTTTAGAGGCTTATTTCGTCGGTCACACACTAGAAAAGTTGGCTTACAACTCTCTACAAATGCACTTCATGTATATCAAGTTAAATAGTCATTTGGTATTAATAACGAACAAATTTTTCAAAATTTTCTTATGCATTTGACTCACAATGAGTTGTTCTATATATTATACTATTCAGTTTCCTATGAAAAAATAATAAAAAAGCCTAACTTCTATCCAATAGAAACTCATAATAACTTGAACTTTAAGAAAATTTTAATTAAATACCTATTTTTCAATCGTCAATTAGATTCCGATAATCAATTCCGTTAAAATGATGGAATAATCCATGTTGGACGTTATTGGTCACACGAGGCCGTTAATTTGAAAACTCTAAACTAATGTTTGGAGAAAGAGAGTAATGAATGAAATTGAGTTTATTTTATACTTTAATTATTATCGAATAGGGTTGTAATAGATTATGTGTGCCAAGAAAGTGGTGCTGCTGTGGGCGGGGGGGGGGGGGGGGGGGAGGAGAGGCAGGACGTTACTCTAAAGTATTAAAGTTTTCAAATTAGCATACGGGGTGTGGCAGGTTTAGCGCTAACATGCTGCATTGTTCCATCCAAGTTTTAGAAATTTTGAATTAGGAGTTTAATTGATAACATACTTCAAAATTCAGGATTTATAAAATATTGGATCAAAAGTTTAAGATTCTTTTTAATATTTTTCGAACTTCTGAAAGTTCAAAAAACCTGATTGCGTGTGGGGTGTCTCATTACAAATTACAAACAAGAGAAAAAGGGTAAGGAAAGGCCAAGAGAAAACAAGAAGAAAAAGTGGGAGCCACCTATTCACTTGGGACACCAGTCAAAAGCAGATTGTTGGTCCAAGTTGTTTATCAAAAAAGACAAAGGAAATCAACTTTCAATGATTGACCATAGCCTATAACTTAGGATTTTTAAAATACAGCTTTCACGAGCTTTGTTTAGTTAAATGTCCGGGCATTAAAACTATGCCAAAAAGAAATAATTTGCTAAATTACCCCATAAAAAACCAAGTAGAAATATGGGATATTATAAATACCTAGAATTATGTTATAGATGAATCGGGGCGACTAGAAGCGACCGTCACTCCAAAGTTTAAAAAAAAAAATAAAGAATTTATTTGCCAACAAAATATACAAAAATATATAAAGTTGTCGTCTCAAGTTGAAACTATATTATATCTCATACATATATTATAAAGTCTGTATTTTTTATGCAATTGGCTCTGCATTATTAAAATTGTATTACCTGTCCTAGCTAGTATAAGCTGTGAGCAATAACTATGAGTAGTTTTCTCCTGCTTGCTTCAGAACAGGCCACGAATTCCAATACGGAAAAGAGATTAGCGAGTTATTCAACTCTTCAACTCCGACAATTCTAAGTCCTCTTTTAAGCTGCCATCCTGGATGTATGCCATATATGTCGACCATGTTTCTAGCTGGCCATCAAAAATATGGGTAGTAAACCCAATTGTAGCTCCTCTCTACAAAGCAATATTTTTTTATCAGCACCGAGAAAAGAAGAAACCCAAGTACGGCATTCAGGTAGCACCACAAAAAAAAGTATCAAACCAATAATTGTTTTTTTGCCCCATTAGGAAATAAAGACTCCTTTTTTGACCTATTTTGTCCTCGTGCACTGGCGACGACTTAACACTACACGAGGCAAGTCCCTACCTTCTTACATTCTTCTTTAAAGGCGTCCAACCCAAAGACATCCGTCAACAACATCTAGATTCAACTGTAAAACCTCATCCAACCAAAGGGACGAAGGTACAAGCGCGAACAATAAAGGAGGCGGAGATGAAGGGAAAGAAAAGGACGTTGCCTTTTTTACAGTAAAGTTAGAGCGTATAAATAAATTTACTCCCAAGACCATGTATCTGTAATTAACAAAGAAAAATAGCTGTTTTTTTTTTTTTTTTTCTTTTTTTTATCTATGAGCGAACGAAAGGTGAAGTGTCGATAGATAGGGTCCGTAACATGATTCTAGATGTTTTTCAAGGAATCAATCAAATCAATCTTTGGAGTTTGTTTCCCGAAATATGGCCAGTAACAAACCATTGGCTGAAACTGTGCCAACCATAACCCAAATGGAGTGAAAAACAGTACCTTGAAAGGTGAAGAGGACCCATGCAGTTTTGCCTCGACCAATGCTGACCCATCGGAATACATGGTGCATTTGCCAGTAGATCAATATCGAGCAGCTCCATCAGCTCTCTCTTCATAAAGGATCAATCCCATCAATTGGGACCACAAGAAGGAAAAGGCCAAGAGGTTCACCAATCCGCTTCCAATTGCTCAACAGATTGAATTAAGATTAACAGCTTTTCGCACAAAATAATGCGAGACATAAATTAGGGATTAAAAATTACAGATAAATCCAAAACACTGATTTTTTCAACCAAAAACTACCATTGTATCAATAACAAAATATTACAACATTTACAATTATATGTGTTTGGCAGAGAAGGTCTCACTGAAATGGAATCTCTCCTAAAAGTCACAAGGACAGTGCGATTAGAATGGTTTCATACAAAGAACGTACAATAAAAAATCAGAACTCATAGAACAAAGGGTAGGAATTATAATATGAAAAGGTCTAACAAGCGCGAAGCATGTTCATCATTCAGCTCATCTCTACTCTCTTAAGAACTCAAAAAAGAACTGTATCTAAATGTCAAAGGTCACAAACCATACCCATCCAACCAAAACACATATAGGCCTAGAAATCTAACAAAAAGCAAGACAAATAACAATAAGACAACGGGAATTGCAAGTGATTTATCATGAAAAAGATGATGACTTCTTATCCCGCAACCATTCATAAAACAGCAGATGTGATTAATCTACTAGGTTTGCATAATATTAGCCCATTGACGTAAAGGAAAGGTAAGTGGACTTATCAGTTTGATACGTGGAAGAGAGAGAGAGAGTATACTTGAAAAAAAAAAAGTGACTGATGGCTGATAACAGAGTAAAAGCCTCAAACAACGCAGATATCAGCCTTCAAGAACCGTTGGCATGCATGGAAGACTTTGATCAGGGGCGGAGCAAGGCTCCCCTGGGCTGTAGCCTAGGGGAGCCCAGCCCAGCACATGCACAGCCCATCACATGCCCAAACTGAAATGAAACACATGTCATTGGGCCAAAATTGGATTTCTAAATTTTAGTCAGGGGCTAAACTGCAATTTCGTCAATAAAAAAGAAATCAAGCCCAATTCTGAATCTCATACTCTCTCTCGGTCTCCCCTATGTTTTCACACGAGTCTTCACCTACGTTGCGTCGGCACTGGTGCTCTGAGTTTACCTCGCCACACCGTCCACTCCTCGAGAATTGGCGCTGAGTGAGATATTTTCTCTCTTTGTAAATTTTATGTATTTATTGATCCAAGGTTACGAATCGATGGATTTGGGTTTCTTAAATGGGTTAGGAAAAGTAGAGACCCGATTGTGTTTGGATTGGTGAAGAGATGGTATTTGAATATTGAGAATATTCGTCGGTTGCTTTGTCCCAGAGCGGAGCGCGTCGGTTTGGGATGAGATTTTGTTATTTTTTGGTGAGTAGATCATAAAGTTGAAATAAATTTCCTCAAAAGTAATGGGGGCAAATAGTTGTTGAGTTGAGAAAGAGAGAGAAGAACATCGATCGATCGTCTATCTTCTACTGTCACAAGACCCAATTTGCAGTTATGAATGGGGTTTGTGATGAGTTGACGGTTTTAATTACAAAGGGTATATTGCTGTTTTGATTGTATATTGGGGAGGTTTTGATGAATTGGATTTTATTGTAATTATCTTTGTTTAAGAGTTGATGTGATTTAATTAACCCAATAGTTTTTTTGCTGTTCGAAATCCTTAATGCTAAACCAAAACAGCTATATACCAGTTGTTACCAATATAGGTGAGCAACTTTCCTCTTATTTTTGACTGAAGTGTCAGAAAAGAAAGAAAACAAGAGCTTAATCTGTACCCATTTGAAAGAGTTCATATACTCATTGAAGTATAATACTTACACAAATTCCAACAGTATAATGGGCTGATGAAATCATCTAGGGACTATCCAGAAGTTAGAGCTAAGATGTCTTAAATCCACATAAATATAAAAGGACTATCAAATAAGATATCGCACGC
Organism: Actinidia chinensis; assembly: GCA_009663005.1. Lineage (NCBI taxonomy): Eukaryota > Viridiplantae > Streptophyta > Magnoliopsida > Ericales > Actinidiaceae > Actinidia > Actinidia chinensis. The sequence continues at coordinate 350,107 of VIGQ01000073.1, read as the reverse complement.
CAACATCGATACTATGTACATATGCATTAGGATTTAAATGTTCCCGTTCAGAGTGTCTTCATTATGGGATTAGGACTTGTAGTGGAGGCCTCAAGACCATCAATTTT
>VIGQ01000073.1:305000-307500 GCA_009663005.1 Actinidia chinensis | reverse complement strand
CTCTGAATGTCACAGTTAGATGACCAAAAATAGTATGGAGAGAGAGAGAGAGAGAGACAAGGATCGTGTATATGTCTCCAGGTACTGAATTCGCATACCTTTTATATAGATAAATGCGAATTTTATATGGCAGCAATTCAACCATATGGTAATATGCCTACCTCTCTAGTTGTCTATCACTGGACTACTGCAGCTCGAGTGTGGTTCGACGCGCTTACCGATGTATAGTGAGTAAAAAGGCAACTTACCTCGGCCACACTCCTAAAGGCCTGGCTGTACTCTGTCATTATGCTGTCGACGTCTTGTTCCGGGCATGGGACTGTCAGAAGAAATTTTGCCATGCAAGTTACTTATTTCCCGCATGCTTCGAGATCCCGCCGACCGTTGTGTTGAACTCAAAACCTCAATTTCGATATCAACAAAATACCATATTAGTAGTTAATCTGTTTGCTAGTGTGGCAGTTGATAAGCATCAAGTCTATAACTCCACTGATCGAAGGAAGCTCATAAACACTTCTTAAAGAAAGTGTCCGACACCTAAGTTTGATGGTGTCGACACCGACTCTGATCCCAGAAATATCGTTGATGAACAACCTATTGACACTCCCTCAAATAAATTCATAAACCTTAAATTGGCATCTAATAACTCAGAACCATATGCATCCATGTTCCCCCCTCTCTTTGCCCCACCCCCCCCCGGCCACCTCCCCTTCGCCCTCGCCCTCCCTTCCGCCGCCAACTGCCTTCTTTGCTCACACATTTCTGGTAAAAAGTGTCGACACTTGGTAAATAAATGTGTCTACACCAAATGTCAGTATGCCAAACCTCAATTTTCGAAATACTCATGTGCCGGCCACCCAATAAAAGAAGGCCCCCTTTCATTTTTCTCCTAACCCGATGTCTGGAGAAAAAAAAAAGTGTCCGACAGCCAGTGTCAGCATCAAAATAAAAATTCCCAGACCACTCAGTGTCCGACACCGCATATCAAACGCAGGGAGGAGAGACACGGAGGCCACAATTCCCGTCTGCCGCCAGCCATAACTCTCCCTAACCTGTTTTTCCCATCAAGTTCACGGTCGCAACCCGAATTCATCACGCAAATGTCCAGTGACCAAATCCAATAAGTTAGAACATCAAGTGTCGACATCAACATCAGCCGCACAAATGTCATGGGCAAACCCAAAAGTTTGGAAACATCAAAAGTGTCGACACCAACCATCAGCACCAAATTCATTGGCCAAAACCCGAAATTTTAAACATCAAGTGTCTACAAGAGGAGCCGAACATGCGCGCACCACCTTTCCTTATCACACCCATCAGAATTTTGAACAACAAGTGTCGACAAGGGGGTGTGGAAGAGAGGCAGAAGACAGAGCCAAGGGCTCCTGCCACCACGAACAACGAATCTTTGGAAAGCACATTTTTCAAACTAAAAAGGGAAAGGCTTGAAGTGTCGCAGCTTCAAAATTGAATTGTGCGACACACCTTTGAAGTATCGACACACTAAGAGTCATTTTCGACTACACCTAAGGTAATAATATTTTTGACGCATAGTTGGTTGAAACGTATTTAAATGATCTCGCAGGCTACACAACGGAGCTCCGTTATGTTTCGGGAGGGGCAGTTAACTCACAAGTCCTCCCCCCTTCCACTTACCCACTCGCAGATTTCGTATACCCAAAGGCTTGATTGATCATCTAAAACAAAATGCCAAAAGTCAAGATTTCTTGAATATTCTCTTTGCTCTTGAGTTAAACCTGCATTTGATGTGTGATTCCATTCTATCTACTTATTGATAGAGTTTAATTTTCAGATCTTGTACACCTTCATCTAACCCACTCTTATAAAGTTTTAGTGTAGCTTGGGTAAAACAACTTGGTGATATTTTATTGAAGTGTTTCTCTTATGAAAACCCAAACACTTAAGAGTTTGAGTGGTTTCCTTCTAGCAGTAAGTAAAACACTAGGAAGTGTGAGTGGAGTTTGGACAAAACCACTTAGTATAAAAGTGAGCTGAGCACGTTATAAAGCAGCCCCACTTTGTATTGCGGATTCACAAATTAGTGGAAGAGGATCTGGCGAGATCTTGGGAGACCGTGATCACGGGTTTGTGATTGAATCTCGGTAAATCTTGGTGTGCACTTACTTTTCATTACTGTCTTTATGATTATAGCATTTAACACATTTGATCACACACATAGATTTACTAAGAATTTTTGTGATTTGATTAATTTATAATTAACTTTACAGTCGCTAATTAAATTTGAAAAAATCCAATTCACCCCCCTCTTGGGTTGTCTATTGCCCCCTCATCAAACTCTGGCGTGGTTTCTTTGAGCTTATTAAATAGCGACAAATTGGGAGTAATGGTGGCCTTAGCTCGGACAATGCCTATGATCGGTTGTGTCTCGATCGAGCTCTGGCGTGCATAAAAGAGTTGCTATCAAATAGCTGAATGGCCTTTTGCATAACATTGTAAAAGTACTCATAAATTAGAGGTA
>VIGQ01000073.1:257500-265000 GCA_009663005.1 Actinidia chinensis | reverse complement strand
ACCATTATGTGATGGACACATCTTTAGCATAATATATGCCTTATTAAAGAGACCTTTTTTGAGACAATTTTACAAGACATGCTTGAAGTTTTAGAAACTTAGAAGCACCTATATGTCCACATAAATAAGAAGTCGGATGTAATACGAACTGGGTGAATGGCTGCCTAGTGACACCCAATAAGGATAAAGTTAATGTATGGATTAGCCTTTGTTGAGGAAGATTAAATAAGCACGAAATTGGTGGGCATCATTAATTTGGAAATAAGGTCCATTTCATTTTATTTAATACCCATTACGGTAGATTATTTACCTCGACTTAGATGGGTTAAGCCTTCATGATAGGGTTTTTTTATCGGCAAACTACAGAATTCATTAAGAAAAGAAATAATGAAATCAACTATACAATATACGGAAGAAAAGTAAATGAGAGACTTCAGAAAACACGAACTCTCCTATGCTGCTACTGACAGACAGAATCTCAACATATCCTTCAACCTCATAATACAAAAAAAAATATATAAATAAACTAATTAACTAGCAAACACCACAAATGCTTGAAACACTAAAAAACAAAAAAAACAAACGCCTTCATTGTTAGATTGATAGGTGAGTTAGCATTTAATTTTACACATTGTATGTGGGGGTAGCTATGTCGAAAGATAGCACACAATGAGGGAACACAATTGTGCTTTATAAAATGTGAAAAATTCAACGTTTTACTGCTAGGTTTGGATGCTTTGTTGTCAATGACTCACAAGACTCACGATCTTATAGACGTGTTTAAGGGTATAAGCTAAAGCTCTAGACGTTTGATTTTGTAAATATACTAGTATTGGGATTTTGTAAATTATTATAGTATTTGTGATATGCGAAAATAATTATAAATTCCTATAAATCCAATTATTTTAGCCGATTACAAGCGGAGAAATAATATTTACTGACCTATAAAGTGGGTGAAAAAATTAAAGTATTTTTCTAAGTCTGCCTGTATCACAATAAAGTTTAAAGAATGATTTAGGTATAATAAAAAACTAAGGATGTCTCTGGAGTCAGGGATGTTGATTGAAAATAAAATTAAAATTAAATTAAAAAAATTAGACCACTAAATATTCAAGACCATTTGAATCTCTAATTTTTATATTTTATTTTTTTACACCAAATCTTGATCCAAACACAGCCTTTACAAAGTAAATGATTTCTTATTATTTTTAGATAATAGCTTTTTTTAAGCTTCAATAACTTATTTGTAACACATAAGTTGGACGAAAGTTGTGACTAAAGAATGATATGAACTCTCACTTTCTAAAAAAAAGGGGGGTGGGGGGGGTGATAATTACAACCAAAGTCCAATTTGAGGATTTGTCGAGACAAACTCTTGAGTATTTTGTTATACAAGAAAAGTGACCAAAGTCCTTTTCTTGGCGGTGATTTAGGCTCTAGACCTCTTCTATACCCAACTATATATACCAAAAAATAACGGGATATTAGGACTTGTTACCCAAAGTTCCTAAATGCTCGTTGATTCACAGATAAGTTAATTGATGGAATTCAATCATATTAGTAACTTTCGTGGGCTATTCATGAAATAAATTATAAAATAATCTACTTGTTTTTTAGTTGGGAACATTACATTTATTAAATGTTGCGGGCGATGGGCTTTTATTATTGGTTGATTATATCGTAAGTTCTCACTTTAGAGATTTTTTTCCAATATTGAAAATTCGCAATTTTTCTCGCTATACATATCTGCAATATGTTGAGAACTTCCAATAATTTTTGAGAACTTCTCAATTCAATTCTCTTAAATTTTGGATTAATTTGTAAATTGATCATATTCTCAATTTTAATAGATGCTATATCCTCACAAATTTAATTAGTTATTAAATGATATATTCTCAACTTTAAAATTTTTTTATTTTAAAAAAATATACAATGGCAGAATGATAGTTATTATTTATTTATAATAAATTTATATTAATAAATTTTCACCGGTTGTTAAAAATTGCATTCATACTCTCAATATATATTTCAAATTAAGTATGATATTTTCTCAATTTTTTGAATGAATTATAATATGGATACCTGATTAACTTCTCATTTATTATTACAAAAGGTTGATAATTATAAGTGTCAGGTTTATCGAATATTGATAACTTGTAATGTTTTTATTGTGCTTTGATGTAAAAAAATAAATTATCAATTAATGATACTTTTCAATTGAAAAATATTTGATTAATTTCAAATTTTAAAGGTATTAAGTAAAGTTCTTAAAAATTGAACTTTTTGAAATTTGTTCAAACAGTAATTTATGTGTCTATAAGTAGTATATTAATTGAAGTAAAAACTACTTTAAAAAAAATTATAACTGCTTTTAGACGTTGCGATAATCACCCACTAATAGGGCACAATTGGTTATCACCACAAAGAGCCTTTTGTATTAAAAGTTTTTTTTGTTGGAACAGCAAAAAAAGAAAAATTTTATGATCTCAAAAAAATAATACAGTGAGATACAAAAGTGTGGTTTTAAAATAGTGTTTCATGCTATAAATGGATATCCAACTAGATTGCACTTATTCTAATTCAATTTATGCGTAACCAAAAGTACCAATAGTTGCTAAGACGAACCTATTATATTATAGTGTATTGAAAATTGTATTATAGTTTTCGCACAGATTTTGTACTTTTTTCATATAACCCAGAAATAAATCAAAACAATAAAAATATAAATCAATAATAAAGAGTTTCTTTTAGTGCCTTTGACTCTAATCTTAATAATTCATTCACTTAAAAATGATTCTTTGGAGGGTAATGCAAACAAATCAAAACTGTGCCCCAAAACCAATCAAATGTGCATCACTAAATTTAGATAGGCCAACAATAACAGTGGCAGATAGCAAATGACAAGAAAACCAATTCTCCAATCTTTCAAAGAAGATTCGTGTGTGGCCAATAATATGTCATGACATGGACATGTCTGTATTTTGCAATTTTGGATTTGGCATTCTGGGTATTTGTCAAATTACGAAAGAGATATTATATGTTTGAATATTAGATTTATTATATCTATATATATATATATATTACCCCATTCCAAAAAAAAATGTAAAACCCTTGTATTTTTTTTATTTTGCACCCACTACTTATACATAGTTCTTTGCAAGAAAATTAAATAAGCCCTTTAAAAATCACATTAATATACACAAACTTCTATAAATATAGGGAAAAGAAAATAATGAATTATATATTAGATTATTTAATTAGGATGATATAGAATATTACTGGCGCTTCTATGGCGTGAATAGATTCGGGTAATCAAAATTAACTCCTCAGAAAATAATGAGGACAAATGAAAACTGCAATCAGATTATGGTCGATGAGAAGTATTTACATTAAATGCCAACCTTCCAATGTGACTTTAAAACCGGGGAGCATATCATGTGAATTTGTCTCAATCAATATCTTACAAACCTTCTTTGATCGGAAAGTAAAAGTTAATTTCATTAAAAAATAATAAAACTAAATGTACAACGGAAGAAAAATATATGAGAGAACTCAATCATCTTACAAACTAATGGGGTTATTGGACAATCTATATATAGTTGCGAAACATTGTGTTTAGAGGTACAGAATTAATATGTCCGTATATGTCATATGTTGTAATGAGAAAGCAAAATTAAGGAAATTAAGTTAATTTACAATGTAGTCATCACAAAAACATGTAAAATAAACTAGACGCAGGAACATATCCCATCCATTCACCAATAAATTGTTGGATCTAAACAATATTATACAAGAATATCTATGCACCTTGCAATTTGCATCATCAAATGAACAACGCTGCTAGCTAGTTAGGGATAGAAACTCGGCATTATCTGCTTATGGCTTATAGTTTTTGGGGCCGACTCAAACTATGCAATTTGCATCATAAAATGAACAACTCTGCCTAATTTCAGGTAATATAAACTCAGCAAAATTCATAACTTTCAATACAGAACAATACAGAAACGGGTGCTTATAAATTACACCAAAAACATATGTATGCGTAGTGTGCATGATATGTTCACTAACATCAGATGAAACTGTTTCTTTCACTCCTCATATATTTTCCACAGTAAATATTTCCACTACATTGGGATTTGAAAACATTTTGAACTTATTAGTCACATGATAAGGATTTATAAATGATTACTAGTGGGAAATTAAATCATGTCCATTATTATTATGAAAGTGGAAGCTTGATTGCCCCACAAAATCACTTTGAAAGAAAACAAAGTTCCTAAGCATGGATCCTATTATTTATTTCCTTATAATTTATATGCACATGAAATGAGAATTTTTGACTCGAATCATAACTTCAAATGGTTTTCTCTACAAAAACATAACAGCCAAAGAACTCAAAGAGAGTCACATCCTTCTATATAGAGATGGTAGTTAAAATAATGGAAAGAACCAAGGTCTTGAAAACCTTAGTAGTTTTTTTTTTCCTCTAAAAAAAATTCTAAGTTTCTCAGTATATCTATATCTGTTTGGCTGAGTTAGGTAAATTTCAATTTTTCGATTGAAAAAAAAACTTGTAGCTTCACTATTCCAAGGTATATGGATCTTATTTCTAGTTAGTGTAACTTGCTAAATGGTTTCCCCTCTTTGGGGAACATTCCCACTATAACCATGATTCAATTAGGGACAAAGGATTTGACATCCCTAAAGTAGCCATTGAGCTGTTTATTAGAAACGAAAAACACTATCATTCAACTCAGTTTTCTATACAAGGATTTTGAATGAATAAGGAGACCCCATATGAGGTGAATATTAAAAATTTTAAAAAAATAATTTGTGACATACCCTCTTCCCTATGTTTCCATTACATATGAATGGCAATACCAATGAACAACCCCACATGGATTCATAGACTACAAGCACTGCTTCAGATATTTTCAGCAAATGTTCAAGAATATTATGAACCTAGATTTTATTTTAAGAATCTAAATATCATCTTCATGCATGATCCTATCTTAATTGATTGTTTATTTTAATTCTTCACACAGTGATTGCTATTTTTTCTTCCCACCATTTAGACAATAAACACAAAGCTAATTACTAAAACCAGCCAATAGGTTATACTGTTAGATGATCCTTCTAAGGTTGAGTAATTTCAAAGAAACTGAAGATACAGTCGTACGCATCACGATTTGTAATTACAGTGTTATTGAATAGGATCATTTTTCAATTCTTTTTCCATTTTTACGCCTCCTATACATAGTTCTACATGGACCTGGATGTCATCACTCCCAGGACATTAATTTACTCATACAACTTTTAACTACTCTCTCTCTCTCTCTCTCTCTCACTACTACTAACACTGTTTGTATCAAAAGCAGGAAAAAAAATGGTGTTCCAGATCTAATCTTTCTCTGATAGCAAACAGTACTCACACAACAACAGTTCACAATTGTACAACTTTACCCAAGCAAACGGAAGCTTTATAACACAACACATCTTAGATGGAAAAAAAAGAAAGTGTAGAGAGAGAGAGAGAGAGCGGGAGAGAGACTCAATCATGAGCTTCAAGATTGCACATGGCGGTGGAGGGGCAGATTAGTAAATAGTTGTTTTTGGTGCGGGGCGGAGGTGGCGGCCGCTTCCGCTTCTTCTTCTCGTAGCTTATCCCACGGGCCCGGGACTGTGAGTCCCGGACCTCGCGGAGGTAAAGCCTGACTGCGCGGGCCCCGAGGGGTTGGTCTCGGGACCGCGGCGCCGTGCTCGTCGTAGGCTGCGCGGAGGCGGCCGACGATGGCTCGAGGCTGCCCCAGGCCTGGCGAAGCGGGCACGGGCAGGGGCCGGGCGGGCACGGGTGCCCGAAGAAGGGGCACGGAGGCGCGTGGACCTTGGTCTTGCCGAATTGGTCGAGGTACGGAGGAACTCGCGGACGTGGGCACCGCTGCACCTAGAGAGAGAGAGCGGCGGCCGGTGATTTCTCAGGTACTGCCCGAAGGTGTTCCAGTCCCGGCGCTTTCTGGTCTCGTAGCCGGTTCGGAGGCGCCGACGCAGACTACGTAGTGGCTTTGGTGGTGGCGGCGGTGGTGTATTGCTGGAAGTTTAGGTTTTCGAGTGGAAACTTTGGGCTTCTGGGGTTGATCCATGGGAAAGGCTGGTTTGTTGCTTTTAAGGGTTTGGTTTTTTTGGGGTTTTTGTGGTTAATCTTATTCCGGATCTTGAAGGAGAAATAGGTTTTTTTTTTTAGAGATTATGAAGTTTTTTTTGTCTATTTTATGGTTTCTTTTTCTAGGGTTTCATTTCTTTTCGCAATAATAGCAGTCAAGACAAAAGAAAAAGAGAAGACAGAAGATGGTTGCTTCTTATAGTAATTTGACCAGCTGAGCTGATGAGAGACTGGTTCGAGATCATGTGAATGAAATCTCGCGAGAAGAATCAAAATTAAGGGTAATTAGGATGGAAACTAGTGTGAGAAAGGGAGGGGTTGACAGAAGTGGAGAAGATTTCGGATGATATGATGAGTGATTGAGTGATGAGATTGATGGGAATTAAATTGAGGGGACTGATCACTCTCTCTCTCTCTCTCTGTGGTGAGTGTTGTCATGTGTTGTGTGTTTCTTTGTTTGAGGCAGGACAATAAAAAAATCTAGGAGTGTCGCTTTGTTTTTCTGAAAATGTAGAAAGGCTTAGATTTGTTTCCTAAAATGGGACAAAGAAAGATTATTTACTACTCTCTCTTTTACTGGCATCTACCCCCCTCTTTTAACCGAGGGTTTGGAGGTAAGGAAATAATGTGATAAGTTATTTTATTTTTAAATTGAAGAAATTTGGAGTGAAGAAGAAAAAGAAAGGAGTCTGGATCAGTTTCCTGACTTTTCTGTCTGTCTCCTGTTTTGGATTTCTTCCGACACATTCAAATGTACTTATTACAGGGAGATTATATAATCAGTAATTATATCAATCGCCCCTGAATAATTACATGTGAACAGGTTCGCAACATTGGGTTCGACAGAGCGGCAGGACAGAAAGTCCAGAACAGAGAATCCCGTTCCAAATAAAAGAGTACAACTTTCAACATTTGAAGAGAAAGGAGGAAGAGCATTTTAATTTTGAATGACATAAACCATTTTAAAAAATTAATTATTTTCAATCAAAAAAAGGATTGAAAAGAATAAAATGGTAAAATTTTACTAGCACTATCTTCCATTCTTTAACTATTATTCAAACCAGGTTTCCTTTCTTCCCTCATATCTAATCACTTGTCGTCACATCTGTTCCTTAAATCAAAAAATGTGGTAGAATTTTTGGAAGTTGCGGTATGTTAATTAGGGTTGTTTTTGAGGAAAGACAACTTTATTTGAAGTCTAGTTATTGACTCGTAGATTTCATCGTGTGAAGTTAATATTGTAAAAAATATATGAATTAAATACAAATTAATATATTACACACAATATTATACTCATTTATCTTGATATAAATTGATATTGAATCGAAGTGATTTATAAT
>VIGQ01000073.1:250000-252500 GCA_009663005.1 Actinidia chinensis | reverse complement strand
AGTTTTGTAATTAATAAAAATTATTTCTTTTGTTTGTTCATATTCTACAGATAGGGACAAAATCAGGCCTGGGGAGAATGGTATTGACTTCTAGGAGAAACCATGCGCCTAATAACAGTTTACATTCAACATAGAAAACCCAATATCTAAGACATTTTTTCATGATACATTATACGTAAGCATGTAGCCACTCATAATTCTTTCATTTTTATAATGAAATGCTAATTCATGTTTCACATCATTTTTTTGATCAGTTAGATTCAAGAAAGAGGCATTAGGCGGGTCATCCCTATACAAAAAGAAAGGCCAATACAAAACCTAGACACCAAAAAATCCATGGGATAACTAATCTAAATTTCGTACAACTCCACGGAAGTCCACAATGTGGAGCCAATCATGTTATAGCAGCCCCAATGGCCGAACAGCCAACTATACAAGATTATCAGCGAACTGTCGGAAAATCTATTGACTTCGAGTTTCAACTCTCGCAGTTGGATCTTTTTTGCAGAAACAAGAACGAAGCCGCTTTAGGTCCGCATTTCCCAAATAAAGAGACGTTTGTTCTATACTCGTATCAACTTACTTCTCAAAAATATATTAAAAAAACTTGGAAGGACGCGCTACCCATAGATTCATCATAGACCATTCCAATTAACTATCAACTGAAAGAGTGTTGTAAACCCACGATGAGTAGCCAAGATCAGTTTCCATAAACAGAACAAGGTTTTGAAACGATAGGAATTGATCTCTTGTTTCCTAAGAAATCGTATTGTGTGCAACTTCATGGAATTTGCTGGTCACTTTAAATTTGTGGTGAGCGAGAAAAGTTCGGAATGTTAAATACGTGCTAAGGACTGGTGAGGATAAGTAACAGAACATAACTTAGCAAGTATGTGGGTGTTTGCATTACTTTTTGAGTAGCTTATCAGCTTTTAGCTACAAAAAGTGGTTTGCGATTGATTTTTTAAAGTAGAAAACAACATTTTTCTAATTTTTTTTGAGGAGCCCAATAATTGGTTTTTTGAAGCTACACAACCAAGTCAGCTGTCTCTTGTCTTTCTGCTTTTACTGTTAACCAACGATAAATAAAATGACAAAATACCCCATCTAGTTTTGACTTATATATATAGCTAACTCCACTCCACACTATATCTAGTCTTGTCATTTATCAACCGTCTTCCGCCGTCGATAAATCGTTTTGCCCACCATTTCATTTTTTATTTTTTTGGTTAAATTTTCCATAAACATGTAGTGTTTTTTGTTTTTGTTTTTTGCTTGGTAATATACTATTTTAATTAAAAAAGTAAAAATGCCTTTTATTTATTTTTTAAAATTAAGTGGGGCATTATAGACGAATTTCACATAAAAAGCTAAACAACACAACCTGTTTGGCTTAAATACATAATCTCACAGCAATTGCGAACACTTTACAGCTTCTGCTTAATGGCCAAAATCTATACTCTATAGCAAAAACAAAAACTACTTTAAATTCAATTGCAAAACCCACACCCCCTTACAGCTTAAGGGGTCCCCTTACAACCCAACAGTTACAAACATAATTACAGCTTTTTAGCAAAAAAAAGACAAGCTGTCGATCTAAGTTGCAAATGCTAACAAACATTGCCAAACTGTCATAAAAGTATCTGATGCTCAAAATTAAACACCTTCAGAACAACTGATTTCTCCAACTCTCCTCATACAACAAAATTTTCATGGCCACCTCAAAAGGAAAAATGAGAAAGTCTCGTCTGCATGTCCACATGTCACAATTAGTTAGCTTCAACAAATAACTGGCACTCTCTCCATAAGCCAATTTCAGATTTTAATTTTCGGTCTAAATTTGGCCGACTGGCAACATCATCTTGAGAATACCTCCTACCCCGGTGTTCTAAGTTTCGGCTACATTTCCAGCTCTACGTGTCCACTTAAGCAACAATGAATCTTAACATCAAAAGTGGCCAGGGTGCTTTACAGTTGAAAGCCAACTCCCTAAGAACGTATTTTAACAGGGGAAAAGATAAAGCCAGAAGTGTCAACCAAAATTAAATACAAACTAGTAGAGAAATCTTCTATGTGGGCAAAAGTATCTGCCACAACATCCGGATGTGCGTCGCCCGAAACCCTTGGGCTGAAAAAATCAACTTTTTGTATAATTATAATTTTTTAGGCAAGTTTTTTACTGTGAGATCATTAAAAAAATGAGTTTGAACCAAAAACTATAAACATTTGAGATGTGGGTTTAATAAAGTTAGATACCAGATAATCTTCCCAATGCATTGATGGGGTTCATTTAACAATGCAATGGTGAACTATCTGTTTGTAATCGAACTTATCCCATAACATTACTGATGGGTTATTGACTAATTTCTCCGGAAGAAAATCAATTATAGCACAATACTTTTTCTTGCAAAACTTGTGCCCCTATAAACTTTTTTTTTAAATACACGGTTGGATTGATTCCAGGATAAAAATAACAATTACACTTTTTGCAGTATGTTTC
>VIGQ01000073.1:232500-235000 GCA_009663005.1 Actinidia chinensis | reverse complement strand
AATAATTCGTTTTGAGCAAAAACTGCCAACACAAAAAGACCAATGTTGTTTTGGGAGGTCACCGCAATTTGTAATAACTCCTGCAACTGACAGTGCCGCCGAATCCCAATAGGGTCAACAAAACCGGAAACCTGCTATCACAAGGGCATAATTGGAAAAAAATACCCCTCTCATAGCCTATCAAAAAGTTACGGTCCATGGGTCGGATAGGTCCGCGAACAAGCGGTCCAAGCCCATGATAGTAGGCTGGGCCTGGACCAAGTTTTAAGTCCATGGTCGACTCATGGCCCGGCCCACGGCCCACCTTGACGGGCGGCCCACCTAAGCGCCTGGCCCATGGACCATCTTTCTTGGAGGCATGACCCAGATCATATGGTTGTTGATTTTTTCAATATGAGGAAACAATCATATCTTAAGGGTCTTTTAAAACATTTTTATTTGATTAAACCTTATATTTTACTGTGAAGTGATTTATATTCCTAAAAAAAATTAAAGTAAATTAATTATCATTATGTACTGATCGAAGCGATGAAATTTTTAAATTTTTAATGAATCAATATCCATGAAAAGAGTTTTCAATACCCGATAGATTTCAAAATTTGTGAGAGATGATGAAAACAGTAAGAAAAATAAAGTGAAAAGATTTGGATCGTTATTTATAATGTGTTGTGCGATTATTTGGCTACGTACACATTATAGCCACAATTAGGTTGGTTCAAACCAAGTAAAATTCGATGTATATGATTGAAAGGTAAATGCAGACTCGATTTTTTGAATATGCGGATGTAAAACATTACGATTTCATTGTCTTATCATTTCTATAGTTTTTTGTTAAAAAATAATGTGCTCAAATGTCGAAAACAACTTATCGGATTACTTTCGGTTCATCTAAAAGCCAATAATATCCTATAATGAATGACTTAACAGCCATTGTAGTATTTTTTTAAATTAGAAATGTCTAGATTTTAATAAAGTGATTATATTCTCAAATTGAAAAAAATAAAGTGATTTAATTATCGTTACGTACTTGATTGAAAGAGAAAAATTATCGATTAATAATGCATAAATGAATTAGATTTCCAGATTAAAAAAGGACTTTTCAGTATCCGATAGATTTTAAATTTGGCGAGAGTGATTTAAAATAGAAGAAAAGACAAATAAAGTGAAACGGTTATTGATGTCATAATTTGTTGCGATTGTGAGGGTTAGCGGATAATATAATCAAAAATTATTAAAGGCCCGTAGGCGCCTAGGCCCAAGCCCAAGCCCAAGGCCCAGGCCCATAAGTCCAGTCCACAAGCTCAAGTACGGCCCATAAGCCATAGGTCAGCCCAATGGGTTGGGATTGGTCTCATATTTTCGGTCTATGGAACCGGCCCGATCCGCTCGTTGACCAGTCAAGCATCAGACTTGGACCCAAGCCCGGCCCAGCCCGGTCAAGATGAGCTAGGCCGGCCCAAGCCCGCGCCATGAGACCCTACCCGCTCACATGGCGCACTCAGCAAGAGACTCGGGGATAGACGGATCGCCGTCCATACACTATGAAAAACTATCCCTCTCGATGGCAAATCAGACCTCACTACTAGAAAAATTCAATCTCCAACACCCCCCGCCAAATCTCCCTCCAATACCAAGAATCCCCCACACCCAAACCCCTCGCTTCTTCTCACCCGGCCTAGGGTTTTGAACCATTGGCGTCGCTTCACTCTCCGGAAGAATCACAGGCTGAGCTCGAGAACTTCAAGTCCTACAAGGCCACCAAGACCATCGGGCCATTTTCTTCAACTCACGGCCATCATCGGCCCCAACGGTTCCGGAAAAGTCCGTAACCTCATGGACGCAATCAGATTCGTTCTCGGTGTTCGAACGGGCCACTTAGAGGCTCGCAGTTGAAGGACTTGAAGCTACGCCTTCGAGGAAGAGAGAAGGAGCAGAAGGACGGAGGGCGTTGTGAGGCTGGTGTACCAGTGGGCCCAACGGAATGAGATTCAGTTCACGCGCAGCATCACGAATTCGGGCTAGTGAGTACCGGTTGATTCTGGGTTGTGAACTGGGAGGAGTATAATGGGAAGTTGAAGTCGCTGGGGATTCTGTCACGGGTCGCAATTTTCTCGTTTTTCCAGGTGATTTTATGGGTGGTGTTACAACTTTCTCCATGATGGACTGTATTCGCTGTGTTGAAGAAAAAAAATCTGAAATTTTTTTTTTGTGGTATTTTTGCTGTTTTTTTGGGGTGGGGAAAGGAAATTACCCAAAGAAACTAATATTATATATATATATATATATATATATAAAAGATTTAGACAAACAATTAAACTTAACTAAACGAGGATGATGAAGGAGCAAGAAGTAAGGAAAACTACGAAGATATAGGCAGGTGTGAGTAAAAAAACTACCAAAGAACCTTAATTGTTAATGGGCAGGGAAATTATATATTTTATTGTCGATTTTGGATCTCAAAGAACCCATAGGTCATGTCCATAGTTCTAGTTTTTGCCAA
>VIGQ01000073.1:205000-207500 GCA_009663005.1 Actinidia chinensis | reverse complement strand
TGGACATGAAATCGAATTTTCAAATTTATATGGATCTAAACCGTCCATTTGGATTTTTTTTTTTGAAAAAATTTCAATTACGTGGATTCAATTAAAATCTAATTTGAAAAGAGAGACGGTGAAGTGTTTAAAAGGCAAAATTAAGATTGACCTGAGTTATTTAAAATCCCTTTATTTTGCTCTTCAAATTCAAATGGGTGATTTCCTTGATTTCAACTCCGTTTGATCTATTTGCCATCCAAACATATTCAATAAATTTGGGATAAAAATTTAAAATTTCTAGAGTTCAAATTCACATATCCATCAGCTTTTGACCAGAATTGGTAAAGAATGAACTAAATCAACATATACAAATTTTGGATGTTTTCTACATATTTTTTTCTTAGTACATAGTATTTCTGACTTCTATTTTGTGATTTCTCTAACTTTGGACCAAAATCGGTTCAAAATGAACTCAAAAATGAACTCAAATTCTTGATGTTTTTCTGAAATATATTCTTGTGGGTACTCAATATTCTGATTTATATTTTAGGGATTTCTCCATCTTTTACAACATTGGTTCAAAATGAACTTATTAATCCACAAATTCCAAATCTTGGATATTTTTGAATCTTCCGGGGTACATAGAATCTATAATCTCTGACTGATATAAGGATTTCTTCACGTTTTAACGAAAATTTGCTTCAAAACCCTAAGGTATATATCCCCAAGACCTGCCGGTACAATATGGTGGCCTCAAAGGGAAATGACACACGAATTTCCGCCCGATGACAAAGCCCTAATCCTAGCGTCGGAGGCGGAACAAGGCAAAGTCCTTTCAAATTCCTGCCGCAAGGTTATAACTAAAATCACTTCTCTCTCTCTCTCTCTCTCTCTTTCGCTCGTATGGTTTCGCAACATTGTTTTTGTTTAATGGGTCCTCTTAGATTGTTCTCTTCTTTTTTTTTGACTAATTAGGCTGGAGTGACGGTGGGTTGGGACGCACGTCCGTCGGATCGACGTGAGCTACAAGGAGGATTCATGCCATACGACGATGCTCTACAACATTTGCTTCAAAACGAGAGGAAAATTAAAGAGAGTGCTCGGAATTCGTTCTATATAACGAGCCCGGGAGATTCGAATACCATTGCCAATGCCACAAAGTCAAGAAGAAGAAGATATTCTTCAGGAGCAAAAGCAAGCCCACTCTTCCGGTGGTATACGTCTCAAAATGATGGTGATAATTGATGTTTTTTTTTTATGGGTATTATTATATGCCCTGATTCTGATGTCGATATCTGATGATAGATTGTATATCTACCGCGTGTTCTTATCTTCCGTATGTTGTTATATTTTTGTTTGGGTCATTTTATCCATGTTAACCAAAAGTTCCAAGTTTTGTTTGCCGGATTCCTTATAGCCACTATTTGTTGTTCCAGAATTTGACTAGAAAAGTTCTTATAATTCAAAATGAATTGTACGTTTTCACTTGGTTATGTACATTTGGTGTTTGCGGATCCAGCCCAATTGAAAGGCCCAAAAACCCATAGCTCAACCCATGAAGGGCCCAAGCCCAAGCCTTGCAATTCCTTACATTCATCTTCTTTCTTCTCTCCAGAAGCAGCCATTCATTACAATCAGAGATCAAAGTCTCTGATTTTAGGCGGGCAGAAAGTATGGCAGAGAGAGAAACTATCAACAAGAGCTGCCGAAGAAGTCTCAAATGGGAGGCATGTTGAGCTCAGCCGTGACTCATTCGTCTCTTCCTTTGTGGCCTATTATAACATAAGGAGAGGTGCCAGAGAGAAGGCAGTGGTGCAGAGAATTAGGGGGGTTGAGGGCTTTTGTTGGGGGCACACAGCAGAATGCTGTGTGCAGGGGGCTGGGGGCAGTGCTAGTGTGCATGAGAGCACCAGAGCACAGAGATCTGACAGAATTGGGCTAGAATTGGTGCTGTGAGATCTTATAGTGACAGTGGATGGGAGAGATGATAGAGTGTGCTTAGATTTGAGGTGGATGATGAGCTTCCTCCCTATTGTAACCATTGTAAATTCATTTCTGTGATAGTGAATTATTTGTTCCTCTTCGTGGATGTGGCATTGTTGGCCGAACCGTAAATCTTTGTATAGTGTGTGTGGTTGATGTTGGTGGAGTGACTGGTACTCGTTTTGGGAACACAATTGGTATCAAAGCCAAAGTTTGAGTCACCGGAGTGCCACCGGAGTGCATCTTCAAATTCTGAGCAAATTCGAATTGCCTCAAAATTGTTTTTTGAGCATACCATCACATTTACTCTCTCAATTGACGAAGCCCAGCATCAAACGAGTCCAAATCGGATCCAAACGAGCCTACGAGCCGCCTGAAGTTTCGGCGCGTCAGATCCACGCGGCCCCACGCGCCCACGCGCGCCATTGGAAGAAGATGAGGCCTTCTACGCGCCTCACGCTTATCAGGCTGTGAATTAGCAAGGGAAACATCATGATTAACCAGAAAAAGGATATAAAGAAAAAAAAGAGAAAAG
>VIGQ01000073.1:195000-202500 GCA_009663005.1 Actinidia chinensis | reverse complement strand
AATTATTTGTTCTCTGTGGATGTAGGCTTTTGGCCGAACCCACGTAAATCTTTGTCTAGTGTGTGTGGTTGATGCTTGTGGAGTGAATGTAACTCGTTGGGCACAATTTGGGTACTGATCCTAATCCCTGATTCTGGTTAATATTGACAACCTTCAGTCTCCACAAGAGACAGAAAGAAGAGAGACGAGGGATGAAAATACAGATGACATTAAGAAGAGCCAAGAGAGAGAGGAAGAGATGAGGGATAGAAATCCGCAGAGGAGTTTGATCCAAATTAATTATTGAATATAAGTTCGATGTTTAGATTTCAATATCTAATGAATACGGATAGATTATTAACTATGTAACATGACTCTTTACATAAATAATAATTCCTATATATAATAATACTCAAAAGTGATATCTAAATATTGTCATTATCACTGTAGGCATTGCAACTAATCACCACATTCTATAATTATAATATATGATGTACAATTAAATGTAATTTACTATGCATACACTTAATTTACTCATTCGTGAATTCCCGAGGATGGCTCCCAATACACCACCGATTTTCGCCTCAAGGTCAAGGTCTTGTGTGCTCCTGTTGGTGACGGTGGAATTGATCATGTAGATTAGTCAGGGTCTTGAGCCCCGAATACCCAAGTTATAAAAAAAAATTCATTTTTTTAATCTAAAAAAAAAACCTCTTTTTCATTTTCTTCAGCTTCATGTTAGGAGTCACACAAGCTATGTGAACCCATACTAGGTTGTCTTTGGAATAATATATGCTAGTGTCGAAACACATGATGGTGCTATTACATTTGTAAATACATCCCAAAATAAAGGAGACAAAATATCATAACAACTAAGATGGTAAAGAGAAAAGATAATTAAATGTATTGAGCCAATATAGTAACAATATTTTTTAGAGAAAAACAGACGATATCTATGGACTAGTACGACAAAAGCTTTACCATCGTAAATTATATTGCATGCATTCCTAGTTAAAGATCTTGATCGTCGATCTGGTAAAATAGGATATTTTTTTCTAATAAACTTGCCTTACATTTGCTTCATATTTCTTGCTAATCTTTGTTCTCATAAATTTATAACATACGTATGTGAGGGAATTTTGATACATAAAGTTACTTACTCTAAATATAAAATAGTATATTCCATGATTACATTTTACAAATGGATTAGGGCACTTGACCTCATAAAGTTTTTATTTTTACTCTAATTTTTATGATTTTCTTGAAAGTTATTTCCTTCAATCTACTTTTCTCCTTTAGAAAAAAAAATGTATCAAGCAATACATAGTTTGTTGCTGATCGCCATCAACGAGTATCAATAAACTTATACAATTTTATTTTTACTCTAATTTTTGTGCATTTTCTTAAAACTTATTTCCTCCGATCTAATTAATGTTTAACCTTATTGATCATTGTCGCTTCTCTTTTAGAAAAAAAAATGTATCAAAAATACAATATGTTTGTTACTTGGACCGATCATCAGAGAAATAAAAACACCGAGTAATAGATAGGATTGATGAGGTACCAATTAATTGGAAATAGCCAATTAAAAAAGCAATAATCATTGCTTTAGATCTCCAAGCTACGAACAACTGAACTCATATACCATTCGATTCCTCTCTTTTTTTTTAATGTTAACGTTTTTATTTTTTTTCTTTTTTAATTACTCGATCCCTTATTAAAAAACCTGAAATACTCTTAACACGCGCGGAGTCATTATAGTGTCAATGGGGTCAATTAATTCACAATTGAAAAAAAAGTACACTATTATTTTTAATATAATTAAGAAATTTATTTTAACTCTATTTTTGATACCTACATCCAAAATAGAAGGGTAGAACATCAAAACGAGTGTAAGAATCATTTTTGGAGTGTAGAAATTATTTCCCATAATTTAACATAAATATAATTTTGACCCTATAAAAAATTAATAAATTCTATAATTTTGATTTATAAACATGAAGTCTCTAATAATTTGATATCGTAAATTTAAGTTCTGACTCCGCCTGCATTAAAATCATTTATCCATCTTAATGTCTTCCCCATAGTGATATGATCAAAATTTTCACTCTCACACATATATTTCATTTTGTGAAACATTTTGCCATGCAATAACGGGATTTTTTGACTAACATTGGTGACCAAAATAAAGTTCTGGACATACACCCGTCTTACAGTGGGTCCTATATCACGGGGACTCCACATAAATTCATCTGTGTGAGAGATTCTATTTAGAGGTTGTTTTTGAAAGGTACGCATCTAATTTTTTTTGGTGTGAAATAGGATTGTATATTGGTATTAATTTTATAAACTAATATGTAGTGTGGACTTCACAAACATTCATAATTTTAAAGTAAGTATAATTTGATGGTTAGCTATTAATTACAATGAGCCCCCCCCCCCCACCACCCCCACAAGTGTGAAGAATTTGATAAAGTTGTCGGGCACAGCAAAATAGTTAAAAGAAATGAAACATACGCAATAACTTATGATATCTGAGAAAATAAATATTATTAAAAGATAAAAAATAACATAATAATCTATTTTATGGCGCATGCCCATTTTCTTTTTTGTCGGGTCTAAACCGCCTTATAAAACGCGGCCAGTCAGCGTTCTGACCCCGCCAATTTTTGTAGCCCTAGCAAGCATAATAGCGGTCCCTCGGTCTCTGTCTCAATTCATAACCCTTTCCGTTACTGTATCTTCGTTATTTCCAAATTCTGAAGAACACGAGAAGAAAAATACTAACACTGTCAAACTCCGAAAACAAACGGATTGAGATTTGTTATGGCTAGCAGAAAGCTGTTCCGTGATTTGATTTCTCTCAAACCGCTCCTTTTATCGCCACCTATTAACGTCTCCACAAGTCGGTATCTTAAAACCCATCTCAATCAAATTCGGATCCGAAGATCGTAGTCTAAATTTATACGATTGGGTTTGATTAGTTTTTTTGGGTTCTTGTCTAGGTTTCGAATTCAAGCACGAGACTAAGATTACGTAGGCGAATGGGTATTGGGGGCAATCGTCAATTCAGGTTTCAATGAGTTCTCCAAACAAGTTAAAGGCGAAGCTACCAGGTGCACTGATACTACCCCAAAAGATATTTGTTTTTTAAACCAAATTTAAGCTATTCTCAATAGTGTGAATCTTAAAAAGGCCTCTTTTGTTGTTGGATCTCCAACCGACCCCCATAACTCCATTTTGGAGGTACAAAACTCCTCCAATTACCTCCATTTTTGACCTCCAGAATGGAGACTTCAAGTTTGCTCTTCAAATTTAAAGATTCATCACATAACTTCCAAATTATGTGCGTAAAATTTATCACAAAATTTTTTTTAGAGATACATGTTGAAAAGATATAAAAGATGGAGACCAAAGTGTAAATTTTGGTCACAAAACAAAAGTGTATAACTTCCAAATGAGAAATCTAGTTCTTTATCAAATTTGCATTATTGAAAAGATATCAATGTGCATCTTTGAAATGAGACCCATGTTGAGTATTTTTAATAAAAAATAAAAAGAACATAATTGAAATTTTGAGGGAAAGTAAGAAATGAATGGAAAACTTTTTGAAAATGGAGATAAATTTAGAGATTTGGGTAAGAGTTCTTACGAATAGTAAAAGTCTCTAGGACCCCTTTTTGTGTAAAAAAAATTATATTTTTGCTCTCCAGTTTGGATACTGAAAATGCTGTTCAAAAAAACGCAACCACAAAGTTTCCATTTTTATCTCTAAATTTCAAAAAAACTCATCAATCGGACCTCAAAACTCAAAGCTTTTCTTACTTTCCACCTTCCAGATTTAAATTATCAATTTTAAGATTTATTGAATAATCCGGTAGTGCCTTTTAAACAATTATCAGTGCCTTTCAATGTTACCCATTTTGTAGAACTCGGTATATGTATTCAAGTTAAATGTATTTTATATGAATAGAAATCCATCTCTATTTTCTCATTCGGTATCCAAGTTTTGAGACTGAAATCAAATGTCTCCATTTGCGAAATGGAAACTGGAGGATGATTGGAGGAGTTTGAGCTATACATTGGAGATTTGGAGGTCGGTTGGAAAAAAAAATTATTTATTTTTGGTCGATTGCAACTAATTAATTTGCTCCAAATTTGAAATTTATTAGGGAGATTACTAACTAAGTTCCTTTCTATTTTTTTAATCTTTGAACATTCATCACAAAACATATAATAAATTGTCTAATTTTTATATAGTGCAATTGAATCCACTATATGCATGAAAGGAGTAATCAACTAATATTCAGTATACTTTTAATTTGTTTTAGATTTTCACCACGTATGAACATATTAAAATAGCTCGTGAAAATGAAGTATGAAGAGTCGAAGACAATGAAGCGTGATGAGAGGAGAGATTGTGTACGAACAGCTACTAGAGTCAAAATTTATTTTTCATTTATATTAACTTTCAACGC
The DNA here is from genome assembly GCA_009663005.1 of Actinidia chinensis. Taxonomy (NCBI): domain Eukaryota; kingdom Viridiplantae; phylum Streptophyta; class Magnoliopsida; order Ericales; family Actinidiaceae; genus Actinidia; species Actinidia chinensis. Next base: position 198,043 of record VIGQ01000073.1, on the reverse strand, counting down.
CTATAATCATATACGTAATAATTTTATAACATAAATTTACTAAATAATCATTTTTTTTCTAGAGGCGGTCACCTAGGCAGTAACTCAGACCAATGGCTTGGGCACTCAGAGCAAATTTGACAACTATGGAATCGCCAACTATTTGCCTCTGGTATAGAAGAAAAATTGAATACTGCCCCATTCTTTGGTTCCTTGGAGATGACAATAATATGAATTTTGAATATCATTTGCAAGGTGGTAGCTGCATTTTCCTTATGGTTCCATTAAAGATGAAAGATTTTACAATTTAGATAAAGATTTTATTTGAAAATTGTTTGTTTAGATGTTGAACCGAGCCCTTCCATTAAGAGACACCATGTTAATACCTAATAGTTTGGGATGTTATCTACTCATTGTCTTATTTGTTTGCAAAATCAGGAGTTTCCTACAGTCATTCAAGGTACTGAGGACAAAGCAGAGGAGCTAAAAGGTGTGAAAGAAGATCTGAAAATTAGGTAATTTTGTAACCAATTTGCTCACCTGTTTTCGTAAGCATTTTAGCTTTTGTGTAAAGGCTGAGACATACTTTGTATGTTCAAGGCTGGGGCAGACACTGTCTAATAAGGATGCCCTGAGTGGTGAACTGGCGAATGCAGAACTGAAGCATCTTATACGAAAGTGGATGGTGCTGGACAGAAGGCTGAAGCTACGCAAAGAGGTCTAATCAACCTCTAATATTCACCATGTGCTCCCCATGACTTACCAGTTTCAATTCTTGAATTAAATTGATTTCTAATGACAAATTATTAATAATTCATACTTTAAGTCTTCAAATCCTGAATGGCTCTAGTTCCCTTCCCCCTGTGAATGTATGTTACAGTTTCAGTTCTTGCTGATGTCTCGTAGAAGGTGTAAAGTGTAAGTGCCAAGCCTTTATTTGGGGCCCCAATGCTTTGCTGATCTATTTTACATGTTACTCACACCTGCATGAGTGTCTAAGTACTAACTTGTTATCTATTATTAATAGGAAGCTGCTGCTGCTGCGCTAACTCTTACTTCTCTTTCTCTATTATACAATACCATGTTTGGATTTATTCCATATATCTGGTGTTTAACACTTTTGTCATGTGTCGCCTTTTGAACATTTTTCCTCTATGGGTTCTCTATACTCCCTATTTATAATTATGCTATATCCTTTAGGATCTTTAAGTGGGAGCTACTAATAATTCAGTGTCAAGAACCTTGGCCTCTCAACCATGATGTGTGAGTCAAGTCTTGAAGGGGCATGCCACTTTTGTGCGTTACCCGCTCCTTCCCCTCCCAAAAACCCCTTAATGGGTACTAACTGGGCAATAAATTTTTTATCTTTAGAGATCTTCAGCTTTTTTCTGAACTTTTTGGGTAATTCTTTTCTACAACCACCACTGATTCCCCTTGCATTGGGTGGTCATTTGCCCACTACCATTCTTCCTGTGCTCTCTTTGCTTCAACTCCTGAGGCACGAGTTATTTCACTACCTGTAAGTAAAGGGGATTTAAGGTTGGCAAGTGTTGGCCCTGTTGGGTCCTCATGCAAAATCGCTGCAAACCTAACAGCCCATTGTTCAATCTAATAATATTTAAAATGTAAAGCTTACGTAAAGTGTGCTAAATGTTATTCATTTGGGTTGTTCCTAATTTAAAAAATAATTCCTTTACTGTCTATGGTCAATTACTATTGTGCTGCCCATTTACGTAGAGTTTACTTTTATCTATTCTCTTCCGAGTTTTGTTTGTAACCAGACAATTGATTGCTCATGTCCAGTTTGAAAAAGCAGATTGATTTAAATCTACAAAGGCAACAAAAAATTTGTTGTTTGCATGTTATTTTGTTGTTGTTGGTCATGTTTCTCTACTTTCAAACTTCTTGGCACTCTTATGTGCTGCAGTTACCCTTCTGAATCCCTTTTGTAACAAAAGAAACCGATCTTTATAATACAGGATATTTGTTCAATATATCACAGCTCATCAATTTTTTTGTTTGCAGGTTTCTGCCAATCTGAAGGGGAAAAGTTTCAGCTGCCACGAGGCAGGAGGTGAGATTGGCTTATACGTGTCAGCTAACCACTGATGCGCTACCACACTCCAAACTGATGAATACTAGGGACACGTAATTTACTCCGTAATTTGTCTGTGATTCAGGTTTTAAAGAGACTTTTGGGACTTGGAAGCAAGAATCCTGTCGAATTTTCTACCAGTCCAGCTAAAGACGGTGCTGTTGTGAAAAATGGGGGCAAGGCTACATCTGGAGAGGAAAGAAGCAGCAGTCTGGGGATAGTGATGCTGCTAATACATTATTTGGAAAATTAAAGTTTAGTGTTTCTTCTGTTTCTCCAAATGTTGTTTGGGCTTCCAAAAATTGAAGGAAGCGAAGCCCCTTGATTGGAAAGAAGGGGTAGGGGTTGACATTGTGAAGGTATGAGTTGAGTGGAACCAAAATAAGAGAAGCAAATTGAGTATGGAGTGCTCATCAACTCCCTAATACAACAGTAGAAAGAAGTACCAGGACAGACATTGCTGTTGTACCACAAGCCAAAGCAGTCGAAATGGAGTAAGAAGTGTGAAGCATTCAAGGAGAAGGTAAACTACTAGTCTTGCAAAATGCATATGAATAAATCAGGACAGTTCTTATCGGTTCTCTTTCCTCTTTTTTGATTGTATTGTAATGGTTGTCTTCTCCCAGCTGCAAGGTCATTCCCATTTTCAAAGCGTGTAAGTGGCGGATTTAAGTGAAACCAGTGGTGGTAAAGAGTCAGGAGGCTACAGATTCTATTGACATTTCTTCGATTTTACACTTACTTGTTTCACATTAATTGGTCAACTTTTCTCCATAGGCCAGGATACTGATTCATGTAGTACAGTTTTCAGCATTTTGTTTCAGTCTTAAGTTCTTAACAAGCCTTTTTTTAGATGTACAACCAGGAAAAATGACGAGACGAATAAAGCTCGGATCTTCAATTTCTGTTTAGATAATATGCATATGTAATTTGGATAAAAGCTGTTGAATTTAACACTCCAAAGAGTTC
>VIGQ01000073.1:187500-190000 GCA_009663005.1 Actinidia chinensis | reverse complement strand
AATATTCTTCTAGTTCTGATTTTATGTTTCATACCAAAACCAGATCCATGAGGATTATTTCCAGCTGATGCAACAAAATCGGGAATGACGGGGGGGTCAAGTCTTTGGCTATCGTTATAGGAAAGTTGTACGATATACATCACATACTATTATATGTATTGTATTATTGAGATTGTATCATGTCATCATTTTTGACATGTCAAACTGGTCATTTTATAGGTCAGCTAAATTAAAATATAATTTAATCATAAATTCTTATAAAATTAATTTTTTGATTCATAACATAATCACAAATTTTTATAACGTTTATAATTATATTCATAAGAATTCATAAACGAACCATAAAAACTTTTAGAATTTACCAAAGATACCTAACCAAAACATCTCAAACATGGGCACAAAATTCATAATCAAACCAATACAATTTATAAAACAAACCAATAAAATTCATAAAAGCACTAGATTCCACTTTAATTGATTGATTCTACGATAATTAATGCTTTAAAATGACTAATTTATTATTTAAAACCACACTAATTCATAACAAATGATATAACCCCATTTCAAACAAACCAAATAATTCATAACCAAACTAGTAAAATATAAAAATAAATTTTAATTGGTGGGCTCCACGAAAATTAATGTTTTGAAGTGACTACTTTATTGTTTAAAAACAACACTAATTCATAACATTACCCATAACCATTCATAATCAAATCAGTAAATTTATAAAAATAAATTTTAATTGTGGGCTCCACTGCAATTGATACTTTTAAAGTGAATAATAAGTATTCATAAAACAAATCATAAAGATTATAAAAATGATCCAACTACAATAGAATTAATAGCAAACTCATTCATAATAAAGTATCTCATAACCACCGGCTACAAAAATTCATAACAAAATTAATACGATTCATAATCAAACTAATCAGGTTCATAACGCAAGTTTAACTTGTTAATCAAATTATTATTATGAACTTTTTAATTTATTTAAAAGTTTAAATTAAAAATTTACATCTAATAATTATTAGATGAGGTGTGTACCAAATCGTCTCCCTGATGCACTTGAATGTCGAATGTGAGTGGTGACCACATCTTGAAAGAACTGTTTTTAGTTAATATAAGCTTTATTTTATTAGAGCATGACAATCTTTCACAAGAAAGGGTGATAACTCCAAATCTATAGCGACGGATCATCAAATCCATAGCTTTACTAAAGGTACTTTTAGAGATTAAAAAAGAGTCCAAACTTTTAGTTTTAAAATATTTAAAGTGAGTACAAAGAGATTGGGACAATTCTGTTGTAGTTTATGAATTTAGAAATAAACGATGAGATGATGAAGATAATACAAAGTTGTGCCTCAACCATGCCTTGAGTATGAACATTGAAACGTGAGAACAGCAAATTACACACCTAAAAATAATATATATAATAAGTTTATATATAACATTGTCAAAATTGATTCTGATATTCACCGTAACCAATTAATTGTAACAAAAAAAAATTATAACTTTTCTATATTACAAAAATTTATACATATAACAATGATGTATAACACTATATTTTTTACTATTCTAACGTGCTCTCCCCCGTAACGTTCGCTATATTGATCATAATATATATTATAATGTGTATCGTATATTTTGCATTGAAATGTTATACTTGTACATGGAAAATAAAACTATACTCTCTTTAGGATTGGACATAAATAATAGAATGCAATTAAGGCTCCATTTGCGGATACGAAAAAACCATTTTTTTTTAAACTTGCTATCAAAAAATTCGAGATTTTTTGACTTTTTTGTTTTTCTGGCTTTACTTTAGCTAAAAATAAATAAAAAAATAAAAAATCAACTCTAGTAGACTTTTTGCTTATAAGCTTAAAAAAAAACAGCCGAAAAACTGGTACAAACGGAGGCAAAGGCTCCCATTAAGAACTAAAACTTTTCCCAGAATTAATAATTGCAAGCTAAATTTTTTATTTTTTCTTTTTTCTTTTTTCTTTTTTCTGAAGAGCTCAGATAGCTGCATCCGCTACTATTTTAAAATCAATGTAAAATAAATTTATTTTATTTTATAAATATAAATTAATTTTCACAATTTTCAAATTAATACTAAAAGTTCTCTTCTAATGGAAAACTACACCAAACAATTAATAATATACCAATTAAATATGAATTAATTTATGGTAAGAATCTACAAATGTGTAATTTAGTTTTTCAAATGAAAACTATACAACCATTTCAAACAGTGCATATATAAGTTAACTTCCTTTTCAAATTTTTATTTATCAAATTGTTGTATGCATTTTTTTTTTGTATTTTTTAAATACCATAAATTATCCTTACATAGTACTGTCACACTTTTAAATAAGAGAATGCTAAAACCAAACTCTGTCACATATTATTCTATGTAAGATTTGTGCATGATTTTTCTATTTCCATTGTCATTAGTTTTAACTTGATTATCAGATTTTCCTCATAAATTAGTAGATGT
>VIGQ01000073.1:167500-170000 GCA_009663005.1 Actinidia chinensis | reverse complement strand
AAAAATTGACTAACTGCCACTATTCTATTGAAGTAATTTTTTTGTCTGCTTTATTTTAAAAGTTAGCGTGTTTAGTTGAATTCTTTAAACAATTAATTAAATTTATACCTTTTTTGCTTTCTCTCGCATAAAAAGAATCCAAAAATATTAAAAAATATAGTTAAGATAAAATTACTAAAATAATATAATTATTTTATTTTAAAATAAATAAAATATTTTTTTATATTTTTGGATCTTATCGTCAAAAATAATATAAATTTTGATGCAAATAAACAAATAATTATTAAATAAAAAAATAAAAAATGAGAGAAAAAAGAATAAATTATTAATAAAAAAAACAAATGAGAGAAAAAGAAGGTTGGTCGGTTCTACTAGAAAAGAGAGGAGTGATGATGGAGAGAGAAAGTGAGTCGAGAGTGAAGGAAAAGAGAGAGAGAGTGAAAATGATTATTTTTAGGTGAAAAAAAAAATTTCAAGTGAATTTTAACCGGTGGATTAATTCCCCAAGAATTCATTGTAGATAGCGAGAGATAAATTTAAGATTCAAAATAGTTTGGGATTAAATATAAATAGTTAGTTTAGAAGATTTAAAAATATGTAGTTTTCTATAAATTTTTTTGTCATTCTTAGGATAAAATATTAAATATTACGTTTACTCAAAATATTTTTTCTATAATTATTGGATAAATTAATTTCATAAATATAAAAAACGTACCAATTAAAGAAAATTGACTAACTTCACTATTCTATTTGAAGTAATGTTTGTGTCTGCTGTAATTTTGTAAATTTTTAGCGTTCTTTAGTGATTTTTTAGCAATAATTAATGTTTTTATTACATTTTTGTTTCTTTTATTCAAAAAAAGAATCCAAAAATAAAAATTATTTAATTTTAAGATAAATTTTACTAAAATAATTAATAATTTATTGTATTTTAAAGAAAAATATTTTTTTATATTTTTAGCTCGTATGTCAAAAAAATTACAAAAATAAATTTTGATCAAATATAAAATAAATTTAGTAAATAAAAATAAAAAATGAGGAAAAATAATAAATAATTTATTAAAGAAAAAAAAATAAAAAATGAGGAGGGAGAGAAGAAAAAAGAAAAGGTGTGTAGGTCCCAATAATACGAGTCTCAAAAATATAAAAAAAAACTATTAATTTTAAGATAAAAGTTAAATTATTGATTAATTCAGTGAAGAAATCATAAAAGATAATAAAATGTGAAAAATAAAGCAGATAAAAAAATACCTATAATAGAATGAAAAAATATTTTAACGTCTATTTTTTTTTATATGTAATTAAAATTTAATTTATAGAATGGTTGTAAGAAAAATATTTAAATTTCTCATAATAAGGGTAAAACAAAAACATTAGATAAATTGTAACAAGTTACACCTAAAATGTGATTTTTTTTTTTATATAGTGCCCGTGGGCACGGGTAATTACTAGGATTATAAATCACAATTACGTTTGAATCTTAAACTATCTCTCGCTATCTACGGTGAAATTATGGGAGTTAATCAACGGTTGACATTTCACTTGAAATTCCTTGTTTCCGCCCACAAAGATCCACTCTCACTCTCTCTCTCTTCGTCCTATCACTGCTCACATTATCTATCCATCATAACTCTCGTAAAAATACCCCAAATAATATAAAAAAATTGATTGAAATAGTAAAAAAAGTATTGAACAAAAAAGAAAAAGAAAGGAAAAAGAAAGGTATGTTTAAAATTCTTTTGTGGGTTCCATGAAAAAAATAATCAAATGGTAAAACATATACCCAAACTTTTTTAAATTTTTTTGTACATTAGATAAGCATTAGGTGAGCCCCACATTTTTTTAGAAACATGAAGTGATACTTTTGGGGAGGAAAGGAAAAAAAGTGTCAAGTGAAATCTCAGTGTTGATTAGCTCATATGGATTTCAACCATAGATAGCGAGAGATAGATTTGTGATTCAAAATGAGTTGTGATTTATAATATAGATGTTAGTTTAGAATATTTAAAAATATGTGTGTTTTATATTATAGATTTTTTGGCCTTACTATGAAAATTTATTTAATATTTATTTTACCCAATATTTGTACAACCATTCATTGGGCAAATAATTTTAATTAAATATAAAAAACGTTACAATTAAATAAATGGATACTTCCCTTCTTATTGAAGTATTGTTTTGTTTTGCTTTATTTTTTAAATTTTATCAGCCTTTTTTAGTGTGAAGTTTTTAGTTTTTTACCCAATTAATCAATATGTTTATATCTTTTCTGTTTTCTTATAAAAAGAATATAAACATATAAAAAAATTCATCAAATTTAGAGAAAGTTCACTAAAAAATAATTTATATTTTCTCCTTTTTTACATTTTAAAATATTTTTTTTATTTGAGGCTCTTATCGTAAAATAATTATAATAATATAAAATTTTAATTAAATAATAATAAAATTATACAATAAAAAAAATAAAAAATGAGAGAAAATTAAAGGTGTGTAGGGCCCA
>VIGQ01000073.1:155000-160000 GCA_009663005.1 Actinidia chinensis | reverse complement strand
GCAGGCATGTCGATCTCGTCGTTTCGAATCCCTGGAGTCGGAGAAGGGCGCGTGCTTGAAAGGGTCGATTGCGCAGTAAATAGCCAGGAGAAGGAAAATTCCGGGAGGACTGTGGTGGCCTCATCGCCGGAGGTGTTTGGATTTCCGTCGAATGAATGTGGGATTTAAGAGCAGATTAAGGAGGTGGGGGAGTGTGTTTTTATTAGGTGTGGACCGTGTAGTGCTGATGAGTGCCCATGCACAGAGAAGGAGGTTGGTAGGTGGGAAATGATATGCAACCTAGAGGAGAGCGATAAGAGAGAGAGAGAGATAGAGAGGGCAGGAGATTTTTCTTGGTCTCGCCAACAGTACATTGTCTTCGGAGGCAGCTACTCGGCATTTAGTGTGTATCTTTATTATTATTTTATGTAAAAATATTATTAATACCATGACTATTTTTAGTTAGAGCCAATTAACAGTAATTAAGAGGCAAAACGTAACAGTGATTAAAAGTTCGGTTTAGGGTAAACTCTTACATCGAACCATCGTCTTTTTCGGAATCGATCGAATGTAACATTAGTGGAACCGATTCGTGAATATTCATAAACAAATGAAAACGACCGTGAATAATTGACGGTTTCACAGTTTTCGATTCGGATTAAAAAATAGTAAATCAAAAGTGAGCTATCGCCCGTGATTTTTTTTTGAAATGTCAACTGAACGTAGTTCGATCGGTTTCGTGGTTTTTTTTTACTTAAGAGATCTTGGTCCTGTCGCCTAACTCTTAAGCAGTAGATCGATAAGATGTGAGTTACGGTGTAGTTTTGTTAGAAAGAAATGGTAGATTGTAGTAGAAACCAAACCAGGTATAGTTTTCGAGATGTGTAGTTTACATATTAATATATTGTTTTTAAGTCTAACGATGCGGTATTAGAATTTTTTTCTCATGAATTATTTTTAATACACAACGAAAAGTGGGAATGAATTTTAACAGTTGATTTTGTAGAAAAATTTACTAATTAATGATTCCAAACCGAATGCCATACTTCCATATGGACTATTAGTTTTTTTAGTTTCGGTAGCGGAACGAATCAAGTATTAACAATCGTTCTTCGATAGCGTGTTAGTTATGAAAACCTTTATTGATCAAATTCATGATCAATAATTTTTTTTTTTTTTTTTTTTTATTAAAAATTTTAAAACTAAAGATCATTTTTATAATAAAAAAAACTTAGAATTAACGTTTTTTAATTAATGAAGGACCACATAAATTATTGGCTCTATTAGGGATAAAATTAAAAAAATGAATACATCAGTGACCACAATAACATGTGTTGAAAACTTTAGGTAGCATGACATGGATTTACCCTTTATTTTTCATCCCTTTATTCCATGCCTTTTCCTCTTTTAATTTTTCACAAGGTGGCTCCACCAAGGCAACCTCTTAGCTGGATCTTACTGTGGCAGGTTTTGATATGTAAATATTAATTTATTTAAATTTTGATTTTTAATATTTTATTTATTTATTACAAAAATATTTTTTTTTGCATTTTAAGATACAGGATTGGGGTGCACAAAAAAACCACCTGATTGAGAACTGAACTGAACTTTACCTCATTGGGTTGTTCTCATGTCCCATTGTTGGTTCCGGGTCCTAAAATTATAGACCTAACGTTTTGGTCTCTCAGGTTCCTAAAATTTTTTACCGCGTAACCGAAGCCTAGAACCTATCATATAGGCATACAAATGCACTCACCACACTTGATTATTACCTAGTCTGTATAAATGAGTAAAAAATTTAGAAATCAAAGACACCGACCCGACCCTAAGAACTGAGAACCGAACCGAACCATACCCGAGCGGTTCGGTTTCGATTCGGTTCTTTTGGACTTCTAGTTTTAAAAATTAGAACCGACATTAGCGCGTCGTTCTGATCTACTAAGATCTGATCCAACCCGACCCATGAACATCCCCTATCAGGATTATCGTTAAGTTTTTCTAATTAATTGTTAATATATTACTTTTCAAATGGTAATATGGACTATTCACAATCTTTCTTTTAATCAAATTTAATTTTAAATAGAATTTTTTTATTAATTTAAATTTTAAAAAAGATGTTTTTCTCGTCAGGGTAATAAATAGACGTATTGTTCCATGCTGGGTTAAAGAAGTTTGAAGACATTATAGTATACGACATATATGCATTAAAAAATTGAAAATTAGCCATAGGTTCAGTCTTTAGATCACTAAGACATTAATTCACCAAGTTTTTATGATCTTCAGTTTTTGGACCCATACAGTTTATTAGTTAAGCTCCTCTAATTATTAGAAAATCTCATTATTTCCATTTTATCTTGACTTTTGAATGAAAAATAAAACAATTATTATTTGTCATTTTAAAAAGTAAAATTATTTTTAAATTTTTTTATTTTTCCACCACCACCGTCATTGCCGCCTAGAACAATGAATTTCTGTTTTTAGTTTTGAATATAAGTTATTTTTGAATTTTTTTTATGTTTTTCATCACCACTTCCACCCCCACCCCCACCCCTTTTAGAATAGTAAAATTGTTTTTTGCTTTTTGACAGTAAATTATTTTTTAAATGATTTTTAATTTTTCCATTGCTATCCTTACCACCACCACCCAAAAAAACAGTGAGATGGTACGGTTGGTTGTTTGAAAAAAAATAATTGTTATTTTTATTTTTACTATTTTCTACCACACAAACAACCGCCATCACTGTATAGCGACTAAACCACTGCTCAAACTAGTGAAATTTACCGTTTGCTTTTTTAATAGTAAAATTATTTTCTAATTTTTTTTTAACTCTTGTTCAACTACCCACAAAACCCTCGTTGTCACGGCACCTGCAAAAGACATGAAATTCTAATATTCGTTAATTTGAGAATTGGTTACCATTTAAAAAAGTAAAAGTTACTATTTTAAATGAGTAAAATTTTACTAAACAGTAAGATTTTACTGAACAACTAGTCAAGTTTTATTATTCTCAAGTTGATGTTTGACGGCCAGAAAAGTTGTCTAACCGGTCGCAAGCTGCCAGGGGCAGCAACAATGGGAAGTACTTGGTGAAGAAAAAAATTATGACAGAGTGTACAAAGAATATAGGGTGTAAAGACAATATTTTTTGGAGGAGGACAAAGTAACTTAGATTTTGCCATTTTGACTCACATCAAATTGGCTGTAATTTTTTTTTAACGGGAACTAAATGAACTAAAAAGTGTTTCATGGGAGTATGGTCAAAAACCCTAAAAAAAAAACAAGAAAAGAGTAAATTAAAACAATTGGTGCTATTCGGGGAAATTTTTAGTTTGGAGGAGGAGAAGCCTATAACCACAGGAGAGTGTAAAACGGGTGGGTTGACATTAGCACGAATCGACACGTTAAAACTTCTGTACGGCATGCCACGTATAAAAGGTAGGGCGGGACTACTATTTTTGGGACGCAGGGTATAGGGAATGGACACGACAAGTTTATGTAAGCACATCTAAATGATTTTAAAATTTTAAATATTAAACTCATTCATAAAAAATAACACCAGTTATGCACGTGACACGCAAAGCCAAGCCAATAGTTGTGCCGAAGACTTTTTTTTAAATCAAATTAGCATAGCACGAAGCACGAAAATAAATAAGTTGGACCAGCATGACACAACTCCTGGTATGTAGCACATACCTCCATCGTATGTATCCTATAAATTATGCATTTTTTTTATGACTAGCCACACAATCGTAATAAACCACACAAAATTTCGTAACTAAAAGTCAGCTTTCACTTAACTCCAGCCTTGAAACTGAAACTATACAGATGAGATTGAAAGAAAGTAAACACTAAACAGTATAGAACAATAGTTTAAGGGCACGATTGTGAATCCATAAGCAACATATCTCCAAAAAATGGAAGTTAAAGGAATCTCTTTGTGGAAAGATCAAGAACTCATTACTACCATGAGAAAATCCAGAAATACACTATCATTTGGAGCAGGAACCCAACCCCATAGAAATCCATAACTACAAAAAAGGAAAGGTTGAAGAAGTTTCATTTTACAAAGCGTAGGCAGATGTAAAGGATGCCATTTGGTATTGAATCTCTTTCTTCCGTTGTGACTTTGTTACAGTAGATCATGGACACCCAATTTTGTGCTCCAAAATCGTCCCTCCTTCCTCGTTCACGCCCGAAAACCCCATCCTGTAAGGCTAAAACTGACCAAAGAAGGAAGCTAGTCTCAATCCTAGTCTGATGTATTAGCTATTCTGCAATCTTCTGTAGAACAGAACTAAGCTGCAGAAGTTTAGCATAGATAAAGCTTGTAAACTCGATATTTTTTTAGGCTACCTTAAGAAAAGAAGCCTTATTTTAGCACTCTTATATTTTCCTTTTGTTTAAAAGAGGCAATTGATAATATATTCCCATGGCAACATCACACTTCTTCCATGAAAATCTTATGCGGTACAAAATCGCATTCAACATTAGACACATATTTTGTATTTAAGATTCATGGAGACTACTTAAGAAAGAGGTCGGTCACTGTAAGCAGTCGATCGAGAAGAGTAGGGTTACGATCTAGTTTTTAGAAAGAAATGGTAGAGTTGTAGGAGAAATCAGGTTCGAATGGATGCTATTTGCTTCAGTCAACTGGTTAGCTCCTTCCCATTCATGTCCATTGCATACACTAGTAAGTGTGTTAGTGTAAGATGTTAACTAGTTAGCATGTTAAATGTAATTTTTATCCTTCATTGCACTTGTTAAGAACATCAAGAGTATTGACAATGGTATATTTGTTTTTGGCTAATGAGGGTATTTAGGATTTTTTCATGATTTATTTCTAAATACAACAATACATATGTGGATGAAATTTACCGCTGATTTTGTAAAAAAAAAATCAAAATGTGAAATTTTTTTTTTACAAAATTAGTGGTTCCAAACTGAATGTCATAACACCATATGGGTATTGTCTTTTGATATCTATAGTGGATCCGACTCCAGTAACTAAAAAAATGGT
>VIGQ01000073.1:125000-130000 GCA_009663005.1 Actinidia chinensis | reverse complement strand
AAAGGTTATTTTGGGCGATTCATAACGTTGATCACTCAATTATTTAATATATGGATTTTTGTTTTTGTTATTTAACTGGAGAAAGGACTTGCCTAATCTTGGTCCTATTATAAAATTTAATAAAGATGTGTTATTTATTTGATTATTCTTTTTTTCAAGGATAAATTTTACTTGCATCTCCTGGATTCTTTGAAATCACAATTGTATCCCCTTTCTCCCTAAAATCACATTGCACTCCATTGCTTTATTATACTATGTAACATTAGTTCAATTTTTAATTTTTAAGAAAAATATTTAATTAAAGGACCATAATTTTTCCCCAGTAAGTTGCCACGTTTGTTGTCTTGCCTCTCCCAATAAGAAACATATTAGCATCCACCGATACTAACTGAATCACCACTTTCCACTATCTACTTGACCCCCACCCCCACCTCTACCATTCCACTTAAATCCCACCTCTTAATGGGAATAAAAACCCGCCTGCCACAAGAGTGGTAGGAGTGAAGAGAATTGCAATACGATGGAGTTGTGTCAATAAAAAGGGAAAAATTGAAGGTAGGCGATGATGGTGGGAGTTTGTGGTGGAAGGTTGGAGGGGATGAGAGGCACCATGAAAGTTAAGGTGGTAAGGTGGAGGTTGAAACAGTTGACGGTGGCTTCTCACTTTGTTTTTTCCTCCCCCATTTTCTCTCAAAAATTGATAATATAAAATAAGTATATTTTAGTAACTCGACTTAAAAATCAAAGGTTTTAGCTGGGTGTTGATATGATTTAAGCAGTAAAAGGGTTAATTTATTTTAGATTAATGCAGGCGGTTTGGGTGTTGTGAGGTGAAAATTTTTTCTTTTGTCAATTTGGTAAGTAAAGGATTCTTCAAGGACCCATATGTGAGTAATGAAATTACACTTTTTTTAAATAAAGTTTGGCAGATAAAGTATTTTGACGATTCCAAATAAATTCAAGGTAGGCTTGATAATGAAGAGCAATATTACAAAAAAATATTGTGAGCGGACTATATAAATCAATTTTCTTTCGCTTTTGTTTCATAACTAAATAAAGTAGGGTAAACAAGTCATAATTATTTTTATTTGTTTTTATATAAATTGATATTGATCGATTATAATTTATATCTGATCAAGTAATTTTTTACAGATTAAATTTTTTTGATGAAATTTATAATATAACGATTGAATCATTAAATTAAATCCAAAATACTTAGACCTGCACGTTCAAATTAGACTCAGAGAGAAGTTGCTCCATTCTTCAAAACCCTAATAAAAATTCTCACACGCGTTCTTATGTACACCAGCCTAAATATCAAATTTTTTAGGTTAATTTTGCAAATATTTATCAAACTATTTTTTGAATAGTTTTGTTGGCCTAAACTAATTTAATTTGATAAATAAAGGATGGTAAAAGATGGAATAAATATGGCAGTGGTTGGGTTCGGGGATACCCCCCTTTTTGCTTTCTCTATCTAGGAAAATGCCACGTAGAAAGGGAAACCACCACCGCCAACCCTTCACCGTTCTGTTCGAACCTCCTTTCACGCATTATGTTTGGAGGTGTTGGCATTGTTGTTTTGAGACAGAGAGGTAGGTTTTTAGGTTAATTTGGACTTGAGAAACTGTATTGAGAAAGAGAGAGGGAGAGGGTTGGTGAGAGGTGATGAATGTGTACCATTTACTGAATAGTGTAAAGTACTATTCAGACTCCGTTTGACATCAGCTTTTATCTTCTGTTTTTGGGCGTAAAATAAATAAAAAAAAGTCAATTAAAATTGACTTTTTTGGCTTTTGTGCCTTTTATTTTTTGCTTAAATTTATTAAAGTAAAGCCACAAAACCAAAAAAGTCAAAAATTCTTGGCTTATGATAAACCAACTTAAAACAAAGCGGTGGACTTAAGCATACCAAACGGAGCAAAAAGGAGAAAGCAAGTGAAGTCATCGGAGTGTCTTGGAAATGATTTGTAAGAAATTCGAACTAATTTACAGATTTGAAAGTTTACTGAATCTTTCTTTTTTTTGAAGGATTTGAAATAAAATATATTAAATTATTCTAAACATTATAAAAAAAAATATTCCCTAACGCGAGTAATTAGCTCGAGAAATGAGCCTAATTAATTTAGCTATTTGTTCGCAAGTTTTTCCGGTTTTTTTTTACTTAAATATTTTTCTCCGTTTGGATCAAAATAATGAATTTTTCGGTTCAACAAGTGAAAAATGAAAATATGAAAGTTGAAAATAAAATCTACTAAAGACGAAAAAATTAGCTTATTATCAAGAAAAATAATTTATCTTTGTTTTTAATAATTTTATTCTCAAATTAAATCAGATTTTCATATTTTTAGCTTATGGTATGATGTTTTGCTTCATCAAAGCATAGAAACTGCTAGGCTGGTCCCCAGAAGTAAAATATAAACATGTATTTTATGGTGAATGGTTGTTGTTGCGTCCTGTGTTATGAGATAAGGTTAATGTTGTCCACTGAATTCAAGTAGTGTCCAAGTGAATTATGTTCAAACAAGACGGATGAACATTATCATTTTCTAATTGATTAAAATACATGATGTTTACTTATTTAAATGGAACCCGATCTAATATTTTAAGTGAAATCTTTGTATTTTCACCGATCAGGTAGCGGGTTGAAACAGTTTAAAAGTACATTGTTTTCACTCTGCCGTGTGGGGTAACCAATTTTTTTCCGGGAAAGTAATCTTGACTGAGAAAGTAAATGCTGTATGTACCTGGAATTGATCAACATCTTGCCAGGAAGTTTCTAGCTTGTCCTTTTTTAGCAACACAGTCTTCACAAGGAATCCACAAATCTCTCTCTCTCTCTCAAAAGAGTTTTTGTAAACTCTTCATTACATTTGAGCTCTTGGCAGCTTGATCTTTGGAAAAAAAGAGAACAACAATGCAGATTTTCCCATCCAAACTAGCAAAACTATGGAACAAATGGGAGCTCCGTGCGACGGTCGTACTAAGCCTCTTCTTACAGATCATACTCATTGGCTTGGGCAGCCGGAGAAAGTCCAACACTAAGAACTGGATCAGGATCATTCTTTGGCTTGCCTATCTTTTGGCCGACTGGGTTGCCACCGTTTCCCTTGGCGTCCTTGCCAACACCAGGAATTCACAACTCCAAAGATCACAATTCCCCCGATAGCTACGTGCTTATGGCATTTTGGCGCCTTTCCTTCTCCTGCACCTTGGTGGCCCTGCCACCAATCACTGCTTATTCCTTGGAAGACAATGAGTTGTGGCTAAGGCACTTGCTTGGACTCGTTGTCCAAGTGGGTGTGGCACTTTATGTCTCTGTTAGGGCCTTGAAACCCACCGACCTTCCTTCATTGCGATTTCCTATCTTTGTTGCAGGAATTGTTAAATATGGTGAGAGGACTTGGGTTCTCAGATCTGCTAGCAGCCAACATTTCAGGAAGTCCTTCTACCTCGTCCGGATGCGGGCCCCCATTACACCAAATTTCATGAGTAATACATGTTAAAGAGACAGAGGGTTCGAATTGTCTGGACTGGTCACCCAAGCCCGAAAGTAGTGGCTCCAGACTATCAGCTGGAACAAATAGTCTCATGCCATATGCAAAATCCTGAATGCTGCCCACGAGTTCTTTCTCACATTCAAGCGCCTTTTTGCAGACCTCATCCTTAGCTTCCAGGATCCGAAAAAGTGATCGTTTTTTTTTTTTCCAGGATAATTCGTGGAAAATGCTGTCGAAGTGATAGGCGTGGAACTCGGTTCGTGTACGATGTCCTTTCACAAAAGCTGCCGTATTTTATTCCATATGGGGCAGGACTCCTTCGCTGTACTAGCGTATCTTCCCACGTCATCGCCTTCCATGGCTTTTTTGTGCCATTGATTGGCATGGTTATCTCCCGGTGAGTGAGTAAACATTTCTATTGCTGGTTGGAGCGATAGGCCTCGAGATTATGCATCTTCTTCTGCTTTCCTCATTTGGACCCTTTTTTTGGTGATCAAGCATGATACAACTATTCATAGAGTCTAAGGGTTATTTCTAGTTTTCAAAATGCATATCAGCAAGAAGAAATGGCCCCTAATTCATGGCCAATACAATTTATTGACCTCCTGTTTCAAAATAAAACCATCCAGCACGCTGTGTATTCTCAGTGGTGGGAATGAATGAAATTCCTAGGAAGTGGCCATGGGAGACTTCAAGAATGTCCCTTCTAACTGAAAGAAGTCCCATCCTTTGCACAACTTGTAGAGAAGTCAAAGTCTGCCTCAGATTTTAGGGTTGCAAGCTTTATGCTTGGCTAGAGGGAATCGGTACTTCAAAATAGGAATTGTCTAAACGACCCCCCCCCCTTTTTTGCTGGAGTTGTGTAAGTAGAATTCGATCATAGCATTCTTCTATGGCACATTGCCACAACCTCTGCTACACTCTGATAAAGACCATCACTCTGTTAAAGACGAGAATCTAGGTTCTGTCTTTGATCCGTGTGAATGGAGCAAGTTGTTATCGTATTATATGTTGTACATTCTAGTCAAGCGTCCTAATATGTTGCCCAATGGGATTGGGCAGATCAGGTTCAGGACACCTGCGCTGAGGTCTTGAATTTTCCCAAGATAAAACTGCATGTCAGATTAACGCCTCCTTGTGAGAAATTGCTCGCAAGTGGACGTCAAAATTCCACCGCAGAAGTTGAACGGGGACCGCAGAATCCGTTACTCTTTGATTGCTGTAAGCTTGCCAAGGCATTGAAATCGCTGGGCAAATATACGGAAATGGGAAATCAGGAACAATGGGATATTATTTGTCATGTAATGGCTTGAGATATTATCCTATGCGCAAGTCAAGTGTATGTGGAATAGCACGCCCCAGCTGAGACTTGGAGGAGAGCTGCTCACTCATGTTCTGCCTTTTGATGCACATCTCGGCATTACTGACCAATGTTCAATATCGCAAGTCAGCCCCAGCACGAACGGGTGTGAGTAGAATGGTTACAAAATACGAGAGCAA
>VIGQ01000073.1:105000-110000 GCA_009663005.1 Actinidia chinensis | reverse complement strand
TCTTCTCCTTTTTCTCCCTTTGATCAAAATTAAGTGTTTATTATTATTCGGCTCAACAAAGAAAACTGAAAATATAAAAGTTTTAACTCAATTTGAAAATAAAATCAATTAAAGAATAAAAATTAATTTATTGGTTGAGTAAAAATAATTTTTTTTATCTTTAGTGATTTTAATCTCAAATTAAATTAGAGTTTTATATTTTTAGATTACTCCCGCTAAGAAGAACTAAAAGATTATAAATTTTGATCAAAAGACGAAAAAAAATCTCTAAAACAAAACAAAAAAAAGCTATCCAAAATGGTTTAAAAGAGAGATGATTTAACTAGCTCAAATGGGACCTTAATTCAGGTTCAAGAACCATGATTTGATGAGAATTCATACGGACAAGTTTAGTCCTATCGTCACCAAATAGGGTTTGGATTAAGGTGGCTGAATGAGAAAGTGAGTTAGGTGCATTTATTCTGCGTAACCCTTGCAATTAGTCTCTACTCGACATCATTAATTCATTTGTTTAAGTCTTTGAAAATCTCCTAAAATATGAATGACATATATATTCGAGAAATATACTAAAAGGTATATTTTATTATGAAAATTAGTATTTAATTTTATTTATTAATAAGATTTGTTACTCTCTCTATTTTAATGAGACACGCAAGAAAGAACCAGATTATATAAACATGTATTTTATAGTGATGGATTTTTTGTTGTCATCGTGTGTTATGAGATAAAGTTAATGTTCTCCACTGAATTAAGGTAGTGTCCAAGTGAATGATGTTAGACCAAGGCGGATGAACATTATCGCTTTCTAATTGATTGACATACAGGTTTTATTGTTTAAATGGGCACTCTGCGTGTGGGGTAACCAATTTTTTCATGGAAAGTAATCTTGACTGAGAAAGCAAATGCCGTATGTACTGGAAATTGATCAGCGTCTTGCCAGGAAGTTTCCTAGCTTGTCCTTCTTTCGCAAAACAGTCTCCACAAGGATTCCACAAATCTCTCTCTCTCTCTCTCATATGAGTTTTTGTAAACTCTTAATTACATTGAGCTCTTGGCAGCCTGATCACAGCCTGATCTTTGGAAAGAAGAGAAGAACTATGCAGATTTCCCATCAAAATTAGCAAAACTATGGAACAACTGGGAGCTCCTTGTGATGGTCGTACTAAGCCTCTTCCTACAGATCCTACTCATTAGCCTAGGCAGTCGGAGGAAGTCCAACACGAAGAACTGGATCAGGATCATTTCTTTGGCTGCCTATCTTTGCCGACTGGATTGCCATCGTTTTCCTTGGCGTCCTTGCCAACAACCAGGGAGATTCCAACTCCAAAGATAACAATTCAGTCGATCCGAGCTATGTGATTATGCATTTTGGCACCTTCCTTCTCCTGCACCTTGGTGGCCCTGATACCATCACTGCTTATTCCTTGGAAGACAATGAGTTGTGGCTGACGGCACTTGCTCGGACTCGTTGTCCAAGTGGGTGTGGCACTTTATGTCTCTGTTAGAGCCTTGAAACCCACCGACCTTAACTTCATTGCGATTCCTATATTTATTGCCGTAATTGTTAATCTAGGGAGAGACTTGGATTCTCAGGTCTGCTAGCAGCCAACACTTCAGAAGTCCATTCTACCTCGTCCTGATCCAGGCCCCAATTACGCCAAATTCATGGAGGAATATGTGCTAAAAGAAACCGAGGGATTCTAATTGTCGTGGAGTGTCACCCAAGCACCGAAAGTAGTGGCTCCAGACTATGCAGCTGGAACAAATAGGCTCATTCCAGATGCAAAAATCCTGAATGCTGCCCACGACTTCTTTCCCACATTCAAGCGCCTTTTTGCAGACCTCATCCTTAGCTTCCAGATTCCAGAAAAGCGTATCGTTTTTTCAGGAAAATTTGTGGGAAGATGCTTTCAAAGTGATTGGCGTGGAGCTCGGGTTTGTGTACGATGTCCTTTACACAAAAGCTATCGTTATTTATTCCATATGGGGAGGACTCCTTCGCTGTACTAGCTTATCTTCCACCGTCATCGCTTTAATAGCCTTTTGTTCCATTGATTTGGCATGGTTCTTCCCCGGTGGCTGTGAGTATAAATTTCCTCTTTGCTTGTTGGCAACTTTCGGCCTCGAGATTATCAATTCTGCTCTGATTTCCTCAGATTGGACCCTCTTTTGGTTGATCAAGCATG
Source organism: Actinidia chinensis (assembly GCA_009663005.1). Lineage (NCBI taxonomy): Eukaryota > Viridiplantae > Streptophyta > Magnoliopsida > Ericales > Actinidiaceae > Actinidia > Actinidia chinensis. Next base: position 107,814 of record VIGQ01000073.1, on the reverse strand, counting down.
ATAACAAACTATTTTTATATCTCGTCTATACGGTTATTTCTAGTTTTAAATGCATTATCAGCGAGAAGAAGTGGTCTGATTGCATGGCACAATACAATTTATGAACTACTGTTTCAAACATATAAGTCCACGGATGTATATTCTGAATGGATGGGAATGAATGAAATTCTAGAGAACTGGTCATGGGAGACTTCAAAGATGTCCATACTTACCTGAAAGAGTCCATCTTTAAACAACTTGTAGAGAAGTCCAAGTCTGCGTCAGATTTTAAGGTTTGCAAGCAGTTATGCTCGGCTAGAGGGGATCAGGCACTTCAAAACAATAATTGTCTAAACGAACTTGGCTGGAGTGCTTAAGTAGAATTCGATCATAGCATTCTTCTATGGCACATTGCCACAGACCTTTGCCATCACTCGGATAAAGACCAAGATCCAGTTTCTGTCCTTGATCTAAGCTGTGAAGCGAGCAAGTTGTTATCGGATTATATGTTGTACATTCTTGTCAAGACGTCCCCCCCCTAATTTTTGCCCACTGGGATTGGGCAGATCAGGTTTTCCTGCGCTGAGGTCTTGAATTTTCCCAAATAAAAACTGTATGTCAGATGAAAGCCTCGCTTGTAACAAATTGTTGCTCCAAGTGGAGTCAAAATTCCACCAGCGTAAGTGAAAGGGGACCGAAGTAAGTCGTTACTCTTTGATGCTTGTAAGCTTGCCAAAGCATTGGAATTGCTGCAAAGTGAGAGGCAATGGCATAGCCGGAAAATGGGAGATGATGAGTCATGTATGCTGAGATATTATCCTATGCCGCAAGTAAGTGTATGTGGAATCACCACGCCCAACAGCTGAGACACGGAGGAGAGCTGCTCACTCATGTCTGGCTTTTGAGCCAAAAGTATTGCTTAGAGGCCCTATAGTAGCACAGACTTCTTTTTCTTTCTAGGTCAGGCGAAGGGGGCTAGTCCAAGATCGTACTGTTCCTCTGCAAAGATAACAGATGCTCTCAATGGCTAGGCGCCACTCTCTTTCTAAGTTATTCCAGCTTCTTCATGACTTTCTGCCGCGATGAACAAAGAATAAATCAAAAGAGGGCCGTTTCAGTGGAAGGAGAAGGACCTGCAACGGTAGAGACTACTGAACCTCTTCTTGTTCCTAGCCTTGCAGGGGGCGTAGTTAGGATTTTCAGTTAGGAGGCTAAAGTGTAAAAAAAAATTTTATAATATATTTCAAGGGGGCTAAAGTGTAAAAAAAAAATTCTAAAATAAATTTTATAATTTTTATAAAATCAGGGGGACTATTGCCCCTACTATACCCATTTCGGTCTGCTCCTGCTTACTAGTTCTAGCAAGGCCTGAAATCCTCATAGTAGGATCCTAGAAATGAGTGTTGTTGAATTTATTTGAGCCAACTTTTATTTTCCATTTCTTTGCCATTGGAAATGAGTGTTGTTGAATTTTCATTTGCTTTCCCTCTATTTCGTTTCTTTCCTCCCAAGGCTAGAAATCAAACAGGAGAAAGGAAAATTTGTTATTTTCCTCTCCTATCTATTTCTTTCCACAAGTATCATCTAATATCTAGGTATAGTTTTTACATCTAGATATAGACTGTATTAGTCAAACATCCACATACATAAACGATTGAGACAAATTCTCAAGACCCAAAAGTACTGCTTAATAACTGTTACAGATATAGACTTATAGTGCATGTTTGACAAAGCTTATATGCTCAAATTTTTATTTTTTTCTGTCTTGAATTTGTGTCAAAGTGTTGGACATATTTTTTAATTCTGTTTATGAATCTGTGAATCAAAAAACAATTTATAAAAGTTAAAAAAGAGATCGTTTTTACGAAGCTCTATATATTTGTTCGAGAAAAAACTATAATCTCTCCTTGTGTAGGAAGTGTATTTTTCGAAATAAAAACAACAATAGAGGGCTTATAAGGAATTAGTAATTGTCCATGCCCATTAAGCATACTCGTTAGGTTTTACCAACCTAAAAAACAGATAACTATAACGTTAGATAAGAAATACATTGCATGCTGCATATACGAACATATGTCGTTGCCTACAAAATGAAAAACAAATAAAAAAATATAATAATTTTAAAAAAGTGAAAAAAAGTGATACTAATTTGGGAGGAAAGAATGCAGGTGAAGAAAATGGGTATTTAATATTTTGTTGCTGGATTCATAAAAAAAATAATCCAATAAGTAAAACCATATGCCTAACTTTAAAATTTTTTTGATCATTGAATCATAATTTATGTGGCCCCATATCTTTGAGAAGAAGAAGTTATATTTTTTTGAGGAAAAAAAAATAATCCTAAGTAAAATCTCAGACATTTGATGAATTTAAATGAATTTTAACCATAAATAATAAAAATAATTTAAAATATTTAAAATATTTATATACATTGTCAGATGTTCTGGAATAATGTCCAACTAGGATAAACACTCGCAAGAAGTAATAATTGTCCACCGTGGACCCACTGTTAAAAAGCCTCCATTTGTGTCGGGTAGGCAAGCGAGTTATTGCATTAGGTTAACTCAACTACACATAATATACTTGATAAATCATTCTTAGAATTTATTATATACTTTGTTTTCAATGCCCTGTGATGATCGCTGAGATTTATTATATCTCGGAGTTATTTGTATGTTCTTAGAATTTTTGGACAATACATTTTGTCCCACAATACACAATCACATGCAGTGGTGGAGCCAGGAAAAAATTTCAGGGAGGGCAACCCGTTGAAATTTTTTTTGGAGCGGGCATTATAATTTGGAGGGGGGGCAAATTGAAATTTTTCCGAGAATT
>VIGQ01000073.1:45000-50000 GCA_009663005.1 Actinidia chinensis | reverse complement strand
ATCGGGTCGTTCTACTCCATGCTTTTGCTTCTACTAGGTGAATTCTTTTTATCTATTACATAGCGAAGCAAACTCTACAGCGGGGTCTAGTACAAGGCTGATATCGTGCCCTTATTGATACTATACGAGCTTCTTGGCTTAATTATTTTCTTGAAGATATGGTGGTTACCCACCATTTGATATTCATAATGCTCATTGATGTTTTTCATGATCGCACCAAACATATAGGGATTGATTGTCATTCTAATTGACAACACGTTGCTCAAGGAAACTACTCTCGTGTCCCTGTTTCTTCATCCAATCCGCTGTGATGACACCTTTAAAAAGCTCATCCATCTAGATGGTTTCACGAATAAAGTTGCTAACTCAAGTTGGTCTGTGTTTTACCTCCCTTTTTTTGAGTGGAATGTGAGTGTACATTATAGAGTATTGTGTTTTCCTCACTGATGTGTATATATACGTACTGTCAACCTTGTGCATGTATCAATGATTGCAACAACACAATTTCATTATTGAAAAAGGTTCAATCTGTGATTTTATCTATTCAGTCAATTTCTCAACTCGGAACCACGGGACCAAACCCTCTCTCTCTCTCTCTCTCTCTCTCTCTCTCTACACAGAGATTGACCCAACTCTCTGATCTTGAACCCTACTTCTCTCTTCCTCTTGATCTTGAACCACCCACGGATCAAACCCTAACTCTATATGGTGTGAGATCTTCATGGAACACAAAAACAAACCCGACTTGAAAGCTTCACCGTGGCTGGGCTAAGAGATTTGTCAATCAAGAACATGGAGAAGGAGCCATGTCAAAGTGACAAGAACATAATAAAACACAGATCCTGCACACTTTGTCGTAGACATGGGTATCCCTCCAAGTGTTGAGCCGAGGTAACATAGGCTGCACCCCACCTATGAAGCACGTATACTGAGAAAGAAACACCTAAAAAAGTAGGATAACCCATGTTGTGGTCGACACGGGTACTCCGTCCCAAAGTGTCAAGCTGAGGTAACATAGGCTGCAGCCTACCAATGAAGCAAGTGTACAGGTAGGTATGCTGATAAAGAAACACAAACACCTAAAAAAGTAGGATACGGCTACGACCACTATATGTCCGTTAAAATTGTATTTTAGAAATTGTAGTAGTGCATTATTTGTATAGAAACCAATGCGAAAATTAGTTAAATGGCATAGCTAATTGAGGTTCATAAGTTTTTGTTTTTGCACTGAAAGACAAGCATGTCTTCCGCTTAGACGGCATTTAAACATTAAACGAGAAGGAATCAAGATAGAGAGGGGACAGGATAGGAGAACAAGTAGCACAAATGCATTTACAACCCAGGCCCCTTTCTTCAAGTCATAATTTTCCTAATTAATTGAATTCCGCCCTTACAAATTCCTGAAGCTTACATTCGCACTTGACAAAAGATTAGGTCCAGAAATATGTTTTAATATTGTATTTTATTTTCTTATAGGTGTTTGGCTATGATAGCTCAAGAGGAGCTAGTAGGTTTGTCAGCTATAAGGACCGTAGAAAACCTCAAATTCAGAGGATAAACAACAACTCTGCCTCTCTTTCCAAGAGTTTGCCCAACATGTAGGTCCCTGGAAATCTAGATAGTGTGCGCTTCTTGCCGTTGACACATTATATCAATGGCATAATATGGGTACAAACCTTTCTCCTCGGAGGGGGGTGTATCGTAATGGATTTCATGTAACATTCTATCACATTGTATTTGGGAGACGTTTAGGGCCAAACTAAGATGCTCAAATCACAATAACTATTCCGTTGAATGAATGGGCAGCAAAGAAATATCAAAGATCCAAATGCAAAGTTTTTGAACAAATGCTTCAGCCTTCTGCATAGGCAACCTGCCTGGGCGAAAATATACTAAGAACGAATTGGGAACAGAATCACTAAGATATAAAAGGAATAGTGATTACAGTACTTTGATTACCCCAATGCAATAAGGAAATTGGCTACGTACCAACGAAATTGTTAATTCACTGTTAGCAACAAGAAAAGTCTACCATCCAACTGGCACCCTCCCATCCCGCGAACACTGCCAATACCCCCAATGTCAATGCTTGATAAGGATTATGTCCCCTACACTTGAACCAACCCCCAACCTGTCAAAGAAACGATACAATTATGATATAGGATCTAGAAAGAAAAAAACACTTTTCAGTTCAGTTACTAATTACAAGGAAGTATATTGGGAAGGTAATTATGTAGTAAAGGACTATGTTTCAGAACAGTGCTTCATGACAATCCGGTAAAAGAGGTTTAGCAGTCGCCTTCAGAAGCATTCCCAATACCACCTACTGCACTTAATTTTTTAGTAAATTAACCTTGAAGTTTAGGACTCAATATAAACGTCCTTCCAGATCATCTATCGCAATTACAATAACTGACGATATCTATAAGTTTTGAGTTTTGATGTAGATTCCTATTTTGAAACCCTCGTGTTAAGTTTTGTTTTTTGCTTCTCATTGGAAAAAATCTACATAAGACTGATCTCAGAGGCATCATTGTAAGGAGAATGTACTAACCTTGTCAAGAGAAAATGCTTGCCCAACTTGACTTCTCCCTTTGAATGGCAAACCAAACTGACTCGGTTGAAGACGCGACAATGGAGGTATAACAGGAAAATGCTTGCTCAATTGCAAACTGAACTGCATATAACACCAACTTGACTCAAAGAAATACAACCATAACTGACCTTTTTCAGGTTATGTATCCGCAATGGCAAGAACAATATTTGGTTTGGTGAGTACAATATATTACACGTTTAAAAATTAAACTCATTTCCCCTCACGATGGAAGACTCCTGCTTCATCCACTGCGCTGTCATGATTACTGCAACTGTACAAACAATGCAGTTCACACACAAGTTACAGAAATAGTCGCCAGTTTTAGAGAACAAGATAATTAAAAGCCTGACTACCTGGCGGTCACTGAAATCCGTCCAGATCTCTGCTTATCGAACGACCATCATCATTAATAGGAAGGACATGCTGCAATTTAGAAAGTAATGTAAGACTCTCGTAACCGTAGTTTCAAATCAAGTATAGCCTAAAACAAGTAAATAGATGCTCAGACTTTCCTGAAAAACATAACAAGATGCCAAACTCAAGCAATAACACTGGTTTTTTTGGTCCAATTGGGGGAACTTGCCAGATTCCCCAGGTCTATCCACAGAAAGCGAGAAAGATTTTACACCTCCACTCTCTGAATATGAGAAGTTGTCAACAGGCAAAACCATGGATCCCAATCTCAGGTGAAATGGAGTGCTGGAAATCAAAGTTACCAAATCAGATGGCAACGAAGCACCACAAATATCTTGTGTCCAGAAAAATGCTTTTATTTAGTTTCAAACTCACTTGAATGGTATAAACGCTCTATTTACGCCCAGTTATAATGGATTTAGATACATGTAGGTATCCACTAATCAAGCAATATATAAAACAATAAATTTTTGGAAATGAAAACTTTCCGCTCAAGACCACAAACCTTTTAAACTTGTATCCATCTCAGTTGGGTCTATGAAGCACGGACATTCAAAAGTTCATCATATCCGTGTCTAACGATATGCCTCAGAACACGTTCAGATACGCTGATTGGCATATCCATTTTTGTATTATCTTTTGTCCATTAACATGTTAGGGAACATATCACAGACACACGTGCCCTTAACTTTTAGTCTCATTCCGAGCAAATTCAGATTGTTGTCATTTTAAACAGCAAAAAGATCCTACTCAGCAAATTGTGTCCTCGAAATCATTTTTTTTTTCAAATTCCCTTTACTCTTTCAAATATCTAAATATTTTATATTTTGTTCTCTCTATATAATTTCTTCCTTTCCCCACCCTTGCTCCACCCATTCTAAACAGTATCCAAACAAAGTTAAAAATGATCCCCTCTAAAATTTACCCCCTCTAAATTATAATCCCCTCCATATCCTCCAGCCAAACGAGCCCTCAAGGAAAAGAAATAATTGTGGTATCTCACGGGACTGAGAAAAGAAATGAAATGATGCAGATAGCAGGATGAAGATTAATTGGAGACTCGGGGCCGTCGTTATGGCCTGCGTGGTCCGGTAAATTTTATCGTCCATAACTTTTGGCTGCGTAACTCCGTTTTTCCTCTTATAAATATCGTTTGGAAAGCTCTCGACGAGACGAAAACCCTAAAAATTTGTAATCATTTTATGGCCGAAAAACGCGAAAAAATGCTTCTAATATGTTTTGGTCGTTTATATTTTGGGCATGTTTTTGGGCTTATTTTCTTAAGATTTCTGTAAGTTATTTCTTTTAACCTCGGTTTTTGTCCCTGCGCCTAGGGTTTTGTGAACCATATTTATACTCTAATTCTTTAGGGTTTCAGTAGTTTTTGGAATTAATATTATTGGGTGCGTTTCCAATCGGTCGGTATTCTTGCGAATCAACGAGCGTTTGATGCCTCTTTATCTGGTATTCGATTGAATCAACAGGTTTAGAGAAGCCAGTGTTCTTCGGAATTAACGGTTATTGGTTTCTTGTAAGTGTTCCACTGCATCATGAAATGATTCTTCTTTTCTTACCACCATGTTTACAGAAAAAGGAAACGAAGCAATGATGAGAAATGAGACATGGATGAGATTTTATTTTCTTTCATTTGTAGGTTGAGTGTCAATCTTGGTATTATATAAAATATATAATCAATAAGATTATTTCTTAGAACATCTCCCATTTTAAGTGATAAATAAAAATAGATTAATAAGCGGGTTCGATTCTCACATTTCTCATCCTACTAAATTTGTGATTCTTATGTTGTTGGTGGTGATGTTAATATTGTTGTTGTTATTATGGTTACTATTATGTTAATATTGTTATTGTCATCAAAAGTTAATCATTTAACTAATGGTAATGAGCAAAAGGGAGGTAGCTGGTCCTATCCTTTTTTTTGATTTTTGGGGGAGAGAATATCACCAACACAATAACAGAAAACAAAAACAAG
>VIGQ01000073.1:22500-35000 GCA_009663005.1 Actinidia chinensis | reverse complement strand
CTAATTTGATGGGTGAGGGGTCTTTGATTTACACAGCTTCGAGCACCTTTCTGTACCTTTCTTTAATGATATGTAGGATTTGCGAATGGGTCCACCGGAAAAGGTTAGAATACTCAATCTAATAAATTTCAGGATAAAGATGAATGGGCCCACAAATCTTTCAATCAGCTCAGAAAGTATACTCAAGTGTGAGGTTATTCCAAATAAAACTAGCTCAGCTTAGACTCATTTTCATGTCCACATGATATGAGGACAATTGTAACATAATTTTCACTATGTTTTGAGTGGATCATTCTTTTAATGACCAAGTTCTATAGTTTGAGCAAGGATCACTTCTCACATCACTCTACATCTATCAAATCTTCATAATTTTTGAAAAATACCATCTCATAGAACGCGGAGAGAGTAACCAAGGATATTTAGAAAACAACAATCCAATATATAAATTTTGGACTCTCAGTTGAACATGTTACATACTTGGCAACGACTAAACACACTCTTTCTATAATTCTTCTTTCTTCTATATGCTAATTCTCTAATTTGATCGTCGAAGGTCCTTGGCCGATACATGCATGTCATTTGACTCACCATTTTCTTATTTTTAGGTCATGATCGGCTTTCCTAACTTGTGGAGGTTCATAGCGCTTGTCACTTTCATGTTTAGCGTTTCCACTCTTCGATTGTCCATGTCTTTGCTATGGAGCTGTGTTGTTTTCTTCATCAAAGAGGAGGAATACTTCTTTTTTTTTTATGTACGTGCATATAAGCGGTGTACCCAAGTGTATTTGAATGATCCCATATTTGGAAAGGGGAGGAAAACATACCCACAAAGATCTCCCATATTGTAATCCTTTTCACAACAAGAAAATTGGTAAAAACTGTTTGCTTTTCCTCAGCAGGAAACAAAGACAGACTGAAATGACGTTGAACATGCCACATGAATTGTGTACTGGCTATACCCTATTGGTAACTCTCGTCCCAAAGTATGGACTGCAAGGTAGGCAAATGCTAGGTCCCAATGCTGAACATCCAAATAGAAAATGCCTTTCTTTCCAAAATTATAATAACTTGCCCAACCACAAAATAAATAAGCCATTTATCTAACAAAAACAAAAAAAATACTTTTGTGATTAATTAATAAGAATAATCCGCTTTTCGCCAGCTATTTTTTTATTATTATTATGGTGAAAAATTTACCCAAATGTTTTTATGTATGAAACCATTTGAACAAAAGTGGATATTTGAGTAATTCGCCCTAATAATTAATAAAAAAGGCGTGTAAAAGAAGAGAAATGAAACATCGTTAACTTAATTTATACTATTGCATGGTGAAATTTGTTTGCAAAACTCCCAATGAATCTATTCATTATTATTTTTTAAACATTTAAAATAGTTTCATTCATTTTACAAATGTAAAATATTTTTACGGTTCTCATTTAATACTAAAACGAGTTCTTCCATGAAAATTATCCATTAAATTTAATTCACGATATAATAAAATCAATATAAGATAAACAGACGCTTTAAATGAAAAGTGGTGTGTAATTATATATTTTTTTTTATTTATTAATTACTATAATAAACTTTTTTAAGCTTGTAAATTATCTGTCATGGAATAATACGATGTTAGTAATATCTTATTTGATTTTTATCCTTTCTTTTTTCTTCAAATGCACTTCTTTTTTTGTCTTTATTACGATAAATTTATTCAAATTCTCACATTTTATTTAAGATATTTTTGTTAGATAAATGATATTTGGGTAAATTCACTCTAATAAATATAAAAAATAAAGATAATTAAAAAAATAGAAATATAAAAGTCACTATTCTTTCGTTACAAACGTATATTTTCAATAATGGACAAAGCCAGCTTCTCTTCCCATCCGCATTTGTCCCGTCCGGTTGCTACAAGTTCCCCCCACGCTCCCCTAAAGCAACGTGCTGCAATCTATGTAAAGGCCTAGCTAGTCTTCATTGTTGAATAAATTAGCTGTTATTTTTGAATCAGTAAGGAGAATGATTTTTGTGACAGCAAATGTTTATCCACTCTCAATATCCCATTTGTCTGCCTGCCTGCATTTAAGATTTTATAGTCTTGTCACCATCCTTAGCCGTAACGAAAAATATCACACCCAAAATCCTACCCACAGATCAATATGCCTTTGACCCCGAGCTTTAATTGGTGCAGCCGGGTGGAAGGCTTCAAATTTGAGTAAGTGGAACAACAGGCTGACCGCTGCGTAGTAATCTAAGGGGTCGTTGGCTGGTGGATTAGGAGGAAGATAATTTTTCCCCCGGATAAAATTTTTCCCCACTGGTCGTTTGGTTGGTTTCGGATAAGAGGCCGATAATTTATGCCCTCCCCGGATATTTTTCCCCCAGCAGGTGGATAGAGGCGGATAATTTTTGGGTGGCCTAGACCCTAACAAAGTTTCCGGGGGGATAAAGGGGGTGAGGGATAAGAAAAAAATATTAAAGAGAAACAAAATGTATATTTTTATTTATACTACTATCTATATATGAACTAAACTATATTTTTTTAATATCTAAAATTTTATATTTTGTTCTCTCTCCTATTTTTTTTCGATCCCCACTCTATCCCATCCCATTCTAAAAAGTATCCAAACAAAGTTCAAAGTTATCCATCCCCCTTCAAAGTATTCCTCTAAATTTATCTCCCCCTTTAAAACTTATCTATCCTCCTCCATATCCGCCCGCCAAAACGGGCCGTAATTTATTACTCACACTATCTTGTGACAAAAGAAGTAAATATGCTATTTAGAATAATATCCGATAGAGTAATGATATCAAATAGAAATTCATATGAAATTTACATACGGAGTGATGTGGGTAATTAGATGAACCTCTTTCATTGCAAAAAATGGTGATTCTATTTGTACCAAAGTTTCTTATGATTGCAAGGAGCTTCCTTCTAGACTCGATTACTAGGGATTTCATCACTGAGGCAATAAACCTATTATTGATTTGACAAGAACACCTACATGATATTTTGAATATTTGTTACAGATATTTTTTAAAACTTTAATATTAAAAAAAATAACTATCCAAATAGTAGTCTTTCAATTATATAACCATAGAATCTCATCATCACTATTGTAAAAAATATAAGTTTGCATTGGACATTCTCTTATATTTTATAGTTGGATAATTGAAAATTTGAAAGCTTTTGAACCTTACTTTCCAGTCAACAATTTCGGATTCAAATCATTTATAACCTGGCTAGATTTTCTTTATGCTTGTTAATAATCTCTCTTAGCGTATCCACATCAGGTCAACAAATTTAGTCCAAATTATAACTAGAAATAGGTCAATTCAAACAATATCGACTCCCCCTTTCCGTCTGTCCTATTATTGTAATTTAGTTAGTCCTATATGAAGGACTTTTGTTCTGGCTTTAAATGCTCTCGCTTGTGAATAGTGAGATTATCCTCCGCAATTGTCGCCGGTATTCCGATACTACCCAGTTATCACTACCTCCTAGAAGGGTAATCTAGGTCGGGGTAAGGATTTTTGTAGCAGTAGGGCGTATACGTTGAGTCATATATATTAAAAAGTAATTAAATTAAAGTGCGAACAATAAAATGAGTAAATGCTAACAGACGGTAATTTTTTAAAATTTTGAACATGTTACTGATATCTTTATTTAGTTTGTCATTCACGGAGAGAGATTATATAAGAAAAATAATAGATTTTTTGTCTTGTTTATTTTAAGATCTAATCAAAATAAATAAAAAAAATATAGACAAAATAAAATTTTGTGGGTCAAACTTTATATTTTTCTGATATTTAAATATAAAAATACAATTTAGTGGGGGCGATCGCCCCGCTCGGCTACATAGCTTCTGCTATGGGTGTAGTTTGTTACTCCATTGACTCACTATGGGTGATCTAATTAAAGTAGATAGATATTTGGTGGCGGCTTTGAAACAACGCTCTACCCCCAATCATAATGATACATATGTATTGTTTACTATAATTCAGACAAAAAGTCACGAACTCATATTTAGACCAATCAATTTTAAGATAAGGTTGAACACCACTGAAATTTGCTCTAGGGATCATCTCCCACCCATGCTTTATAACTCCTTTTTTGAAAAACAAGGGTGCTCCAACACACCTTCGAAACACCTATGGAAGAGATCAATCCTTTCATTCTCTATATATTTAGAGATGTAATTTTTTTTTGAAGAATCCTCTATGACACATTCATTGTTTCTAAATCCAATTTTGGTCGCAAGTGTTTGATTCTAAATTTGTATACACACTTCTTTATATTTTTTTATGTATTTTTAAAAAAGTTTAAACTATTAATCTATACATTCAATAATTATGAAATTAGTAAATTATCGTTAATACCTTAAAATAGATCATATAATTATATTTAATAAATTTAATTTTTTTTAATATATTAATAATAAAAATTTTCACCTCTTATAATGAAATTAATAAAATTATTAATTTTTGAAATGAAAATGGATCAAAGATTTTAAAAGTTAGATAATTTTTGAAATAGGATAAAATAAAGATGCGTGGCTAAAATATGAATGATAGCAAATTTTTTATATTTAATTAAAATTATATTTTGGGGATTCCTATTTCAGAGGATTTAGTTGCGTTGCGTTGGCGTTGGAGTTGGAGATTCTCTAAAGCATAAAAATTTCTCTTAAAGTATTAGCCTTCATATCACACCAATCAATTTTAAGGTAAAGTATGAATTTTATAGATTTGTTCTAAATAAAATACCCATAATAAATAATCACGGTAAACACTATGGGAAGAGAGAAGTGTTTAAGGAGAGAAAAACAAAATACTGGTTAGAGGGTCTCTGATACCAGTTTTTCGATTGATTTTTTTTTAAGTTTATAAATAAAAAACAAATAAAATTATTTTTTTATTTTTTATTTTTATGTATTTATAGGCAAAATAAAAGTAAAAAGAAAAAAATAAAAAAACTGACTTTTTTAATAACAACCTTAAAACAAATTTAGCTTTTTACAAACGTGCCTCTAGTCTAGACTGAGAAAGGAGAAAAAAATGGAGAAAAACATATTATGTATATAATATATATATACTATCTATATATAGAGAGAGAGAGAGCTGATAAAACACTTGGGTGGGGTCTCCGCTTTGAGATTTCTGCCCCGTCCCTTCTGTTTCTAGAGACTAAGAGGATAAAACAACGACAAAGGAAAATTAAACATAACATTTTTCTCTCTCATATAATTTTTCTGGCCTGAAATTTTGAACTTATTGAAGATTGAATCGAGCGATCCGAGGCTAGGGTTTTGATTCCATCTCAGTGCATTAATTCGAATAGATTGGGTTCAATATTTGATCAGAATTGCGATCGGTGAGAATCGGAGCTCCGATCTCGACCGTAACGAAGGCAATCCAAGGAAGGTTTCAAGAGATGGAAGTTGATTGTCAATGGTGTCGGAGATTCCTCGCGGAGTCAACCACGACGCCCCGCTCGGAACACTTCGAGGAGTCTCCGGAGGCGGTTCTGGAAGCAAGCCGCAGCCGACCGAGGTGGTGGGACAAGAACTGCACCGACGTACTCGGTTGTGACGCGGTGATGGACAAGGAGGAGGATGGACCGGGGCCGAGGTGCGGGCACAATGCGGCGTGGCAGCGGTGGGAGAGGAAGGACGCCCGTTCATTGGCCGAGGCTGATTCCTTCGGCGGTGCTACCGCTCTTGAGGGCAATTCTGCGGCTTCAGCACTCCATCGTCAGCTTGAGTGCTGGAATAAGTAAGTTTTTTAGATTTTATTCCTCACTCCACTTCTTCTCTGAATTTCGTATTAGTATCAATGGGTTGTTGGTTTTGCTTTGTATGAACCTAGATTTGTTTAAAAGTGCATGAATTCAGTGGTGATTTTATCGTTTTATTGTATAAATAGGGTCCTTTATAAACATTTTAAAACTGCAATAGACTAAAACTTTACGCAGTCTTAGTGTGTGTGTTTCAATCATGCATTTGTTTAGGGATTTATGGAGTGAAAGGAAGGTAAATGAAGAACAAGCAGATATGAAGTGAAAGGGTAAGTTTTCCCTTCCCACTTTGCTTTCATTTCCATTAATCCCTTCCACAATGCATACTCCAAATACGGCCTTAAGTCCCATAGGAAGTCATCATATTGTGGAATTTCTAGATGCATGTGTTGTTTGTTTTATTCCATTCTATGTTACTTGAAGTCCAACTGATTCAAGCGGCTTTACACGCTTGGTCCAGTTAAATCTCGTTTAATGAAGTTTGGATGATTTGATTGTTTGTTTATGTGGTTGAAGGATGCTTAACTTTGTTATTGTTTGTCTTTCAAGAATGTATAGAGAGCCTAATTATGTTGAGAAGGCTCAATTTTCAGTCCCTCTTTTAATGGTACACATCATTGATTTTGTAGAAATTGAGGTATGCCCCCATTAAGGGACCTAAACACACATGTACACTATTTGCTTGTCTTTTAATTTTGATTGACAACACAGGAAAGATGAACCAAGGCTGGCTTCGCTAATGGGGTCTGGGAAGTGCTAGATGTACCCCAAATCTCCAGTCTAGAAGAAAGAATATAAAAAAGAAAGGGAGAGAATACAAAAGAGAAGAGGAAGAACAGAAGCCACTCAAAAAAAGAAAAGAAAAAAAATAGAGAGCAAACTGAAAACTCAAACCGTTCTCAACTCTAGAAAATGAATAAACAAAGGTAACCCCTTCAAAGGAGGAATACCATGCCTGGAAGGATGATAAATATGCAACCCACATGTATTGGCTTATGTTTCTTCACATTTTAGTCTGTACTAACCAAACATGTATAAAAAAAACAAGAATCTCTGTAAAATGACGAATGATACTGCTAACTCGTACAGGTCCCTCTGGATTAGATGGGTTTGGTTTTTCTACTTTAAATCTTTGTGATCCTTAATGTTGTTTTGAATTGCAGGGTTAGCATGGGCCACTGCTGATGTGCACGTTATGATGTGTTGACATAAAGGTCGAGGTAAGTCCAGACCAGCAATTACTTGTCAACCAGCTATAATTTGTATCAGTTTTATGCCTTTTTATCACACACTCGCGTCTTTTACTAGTAGTTCCATAATGCTTTCTTGCTTTATTTGCAGGAGGATTACACATTGGAGAAACCTCCACACACCAAGGGCAGCACATGTGGCCACAGCGTTGGTACTATGGTGGTTAGTCAGGTTGTGAAAATACTATTGATATTTCAGGGTTGATCCATTTTAGTGCTTTGATATTATTTTCTTTCATTTACTCAGAAGTGGTAACTACTAACTGGGGTTCTTCAACCCAAGACAGGGTTGGAATTGGTCCAGCTGGTTGTCTGCGGAGGACCTTCATGTTATTGATCTCACACGCAACGGCCAACGATGGCATAGGTTAGGTTTCCCGAAGCTAACTTTATTTAGATGTTATACATGATTACAAGCTTCCAGCATGTCCATTAAACTTTTTTTTTTTTGTTACATCTCTTTAATCAATGATCCTGCCAGGGTTGTGGTCCATGGGCCTGGACCAGGTCCACGTTATGGGCATGTATGGCTTTGGTGGGGCAAAGATAATCTGATGGCAATTGGTGGAAAGATGGTGAGTCTCTTGCATAGGACACTTCATATTTTGAACTCAAGTATGTTACTGTTTGTGCCTAGAGCCTAACTTGATTCGTGTGGATTCCAGGAAGCGACCTTTGGCTGATGTGGGCTGGACACAGCGCAAAGCCATATGAGTGGCGGAAACTGGAACCAGAAGGAGAAGTCCACTCCATGCATGTAATTTTATACTTTTGTCCTTATACATGATGTAAATCGTTAAATTTGTTTCCTCATTCCATCACATGTTTTTTAGTTGTGTTTTTATGTTCTTAAAATGTATTGGGGGAAACATCTTACTTCTTTTTTTATCGCAAATAATAAGTAAACATCGGTAGTGAAAAGCACATATTTTCTATTGCGATCACGAAGGAAGGGCATCATACATCCGTATAGGAGTCGAGACAGACATGCAGGGAGTATCTTATTTGATTAATTAGTTGGTAGAGACAACACTTAGACATGCGTGTCCTGTGTTAGACCACACTCATGACACGTTAGGCACGGTTAACTTGTTCACTGTTATATTTGACTTTGAACAATTCCAGAGCTTGTTGATAAAGTTAGTGAGTTTGGAGTTGCCTTTCTTGTTGCATTACAAGGTTAGGAGGTTGCTATATGTGTGTTTCAATGATGTTAAAAATTATGCACCGAAACTCTTTTTTTTTAATGTTGAAATGAAATCCTTTTTCTTGTTGTCTTATTTAATATTTATGATTGTGAATATGAATAATATTAAAATATGTAAAAGATAGTCTTTATAGGCCCCTATCGTGGCCATAGCTTGTTGTTTTTAATGAAAATTGCCAGTTTGCCTTTACCCGGTGCTGTGTTCCATGTCCTGTATCTGTACATGGTGTTTCTTTGCAGTTGCAAGGTGTGATCTTTGTTCTTACAAATATTTGTTTTCATAAACAAACTCAAAATTTCGGAGTTTTAAGAACATGGCTGATTTTGTGAATTGAGGTTTATGTTGGCAACATTTAGGGATCTGTTTGTTAACTTTTTTATTTTTGTTTTTCTGGTTTTATTTTGTTTTTTTTTATAAATTGGAAACAAAAAATTGTTTGTGTTGACTATTATAAATTAAAATAAGACAAAATTATTACCACTATTTTGAAAAAGTGAAAATAAGAAAAAGTTATTTTGTTTTATTTACAAAAATTGTTTACCAAAATTTTTCTACCAAATTTTTTTCAACCTCACCAAAATAGAAGCAACCACTCCCCTCCCTCCAACCTCCGCCTTCACCACCTCCTCCGCCACCGTTGCTCCACCGCCTCCTCCGGCCACACCTCCACCTTCCACCACCGCCTCCGCATCGCCTCTTGCACCTCCACTGCCTCCACCAATACTCCCACCTCCTCCACCACCTCCACCACACCGCCGCCCCACCACCACCTCCACCTCCACTGCCCACCACCTGCACCTCCACCACCACCTCCTCCTTGGCACCCTCGCGCCACCACCGCCACCTCCACCGCTACCTCCTTCCTCCACCCGGGCCACCACCTCCTCCACCTCCACCTCCACCTCTACCTACTCCTCCTCCATCACCACCACCACCAACACTAACTCACCACCTCCACACTGGCCTCCACATCCTCCAACACCTCCACCTCACCTCCACTACCTCCTCCCTCTACCACCTCACCACCACCACACCACCTCCACCTCCACCTCACTTTTTTAAAATAGTTTAAAACAAGGAAACACAACACAATTTTTAGTTTTTGTTTTACAAAACCCAAACCAAACCAAAAACCAAAATAAAACAAACACAAAAAATAGAAAAAATGAAAACGCTACCAAACATACCTTAAACTTGTTGCTGCTCAATGTGCATTGAGTTGTTGCAAGTAAGAGGGGTCTAGTAGAGATGTAAGTGATGTTTGGGACAATCTATAGGCTGGCCTCTTGCGTTCTTTCTACTATCAGTTGGTAGTCCCTCATGGCACAAAGCAGTTATTTCAGTGAGGTTTTTCTTGTCTGAACAAGTCCATACAGCCCACAAACTTGCTCAACAACCAGAATGGCAAGAAAATAGCAGTGGGTATACATACAGATTATGGATTGGAGGCTGATATTGAGGCTTCTTCACCTCCCCTTCTCAAGCAACATTATTTTTTTTTGTCTTTCCATTTTTTACTCTTGAAATGAAACATCCAGACGAAAAAAGGGACTTGTATTGAGGCTCTCTCTTGTCTCTCTATCTCTCATAAACAGCTGGAAGTTTTACGTGTCTGGTTATATTCTAGATACAGTTTTTCTTCTCTCTTTTATCTTTCTGTTGTTTTTAAGATTAAAAGATAAATTTAGTTTAATAAAGAAATATTAATGTGAATAAAATTGTATTTATTATTTATTAATCTTGAATTTTTTAATTTTTAATTTGGTATTTTTTTATTTTAAAGTTAATTAAAATTTATTTAATTAGGAGTTTTTGTTTTTTAGTATGTAGGAGTATTGTTTTAGATTTTAGTAGTTATCAAATTAGATTTTAGTAGTTATCAACTCGGTTAGTTTTATATTCTATTTAGGGTTTTTTTGGTTAGATGGAAAAATAGATTATATGATGAATAAAGAGAACACGGTTGGGTTCTTTTCTTCCAATCTTTGGTTTTTGTCGAAAGCCAAACTTCTCCCCCCCTTCTTCTTTGATTCTGGCGGAAGCCAACTTCACATCCCTCTCCCTTCTACATTCTGGTTACTATTTCTACTTTTTTGATCTCGATTCAATCGTTAGGGCATCAATTATATTGTTGTCCTGCGTCAATATAAGAGACATTGCTGTGGTGACTGACATATAACATGTGCAATGAGTGTCAAGATATGGAAGCTGTAGAAATTACAATGATTAATTATCTATCCTAAAAATGCAATGGTGGCCTTTAGTGATGGGCACAAGCATACACATTCAAATTCGATTTGTTGCTAGTTTTCCTGGCTCTTGTGTTCAAATGATCCTTATTCTATATATAAACTTTGATATTCAATTGTATTTAGACTGAACATCTAGTATCACTACATTTTTGGTTGAACGCTGCCAAGTTTGTGTACTGAGATTTATATGGTTTCCGTTGATGTATATTTATTGAATATTTTTTCTGCTAATCAATAATTTTTTCCTCTCATTCTTTGAGTAGGTATGCACGGTCAAGTGGCTCCGCTCTGATTGCCTTCTTCTTCTTTGTGGAGGGAGGGTTCTAACAGTGTGTAATGAATTACTCTTTCATGTCCAGGTTTTTAAAATTCTTGAGATTAATAAGCCATGTACTCCTCTATTCAGCTACCTGGTTTTCATTTGTGATTCGTTAACTTTTCTCATACCTTCGATGAATTTATTTTTGACAGTCCTTTGATGATTATGCCCCACGCCTCCGTGTTTTAGCCTAACCCAATATAATTTATGCCACCAACTGATTGGATAATACGTGGCAGACTTCTTTCCTACAAGGGGGGCCAAGTGTCGTGAACGGGTTAGTCACCTCCCACGCTGCCTCCCTTTTTTTGCATCTTGGGCTTTTATTCTTTCGGGGTGTGATTCTGGATTCTATTCTTTTTTGGATCAGTACATATGTTATCACTTTGTGTAACACGAATTCTGTAATTCATATATTACGTGGTTATGTTTGTAAATACGGAGTCTTAGACACTGTGTTGGTTCAACAGTGGTGCTAGTCTCTGCTTTGAATATTTTCTTTCAATTTTGTCAAAATGAGTTCTTCTCTTTAATGAGATTAAGAGTACAACAGTCATTGCCATGTCTTTATGTTAGCCCTCTTCATTCTAGTCCTCTTGAATGATTTTTTCCAGCCACTGGCAAGTCATATGGACTTGCTAAAGCATAGAGATGGTCGGTGGCAAATGGCACTTGCCTCCTGGTGTCTCACCATCTTCTAGATACATCAACTTCAGCAGTGAGTTTTTCTTTTTAACTCCAAAACGGCAGGTTAATTTGATTCATTCCGTGTGTATCTAGAAACCAATCATTCAAGTGTACTGCACTCTTGTATGTTTTTGTTAATGCACGTTCATGTGTCTTGAGGTTCACCTTGGTGGCGGACGGATGGGGAAGGACTCATCAGCGTTGCAGGTATTCTTCATTATTTTCTTTTACTCCACCTGCAATACGCGTCTAGACACTATTAAAGATGTCCATATTTTGAAACTATATTTCATGATTTTTGTAATATTCAGAAATTGCGTTCGACCAATTTGGAAAATGCTCAATAGGAGCAGGTTCATGCTCATAGGAGCAGTATGCATGCCTTGCAGTGAGACACCCTTATCATGCAACATTCTTTTCATAAAAGAATGGGAAATCAAAGGACAAAAGGGGGTTGGACAGTGTACAGACTATAGCAAATCTAGCTGTGAAGAAACTCACACGAACAATGAATAATCAAAAGGAAAAAATGTAAGTGATAAATATTAGCATATATTACCTTGTATAAGACATACATAAACAAGTACTAATATTCTATGTATCGCGTAGACAGAATATATTTTTACCTTGGATGTTTGTTAAGTTGCTGTCTTTCCTACTAGCTAGTAATGTGTTTTTGATCAGCATTTCCGACTTTGTTCATGCCCTGTCTTTCTTTGTCTATTTTGCTACGGCTGAAAATCTTATTTACTTATTGTTTTTTTTTAACGCATGTTTCTCATTGCTTTAGTCACATAATAGGAAGAAAATGACCTCTAATTGATATCTGTTGAAGCTCTATAGATAGACACTCTTACGAAGAAGCCTTGAAGTTTCTAAGAACCACTTAAACTCATTTGTGAGTACATTTGATAGTCATTGATCCTCAAGTTCCACTGTAAAGTTTCTGAAAATAACGAATGTCCCACCATTGGACGTTAAGTTTGAAAG
>VIGQ01000073.1:10000-20000 GCA_009663005.1 Actinidia chinensis | reverse complement strand
CTTTTTCCGTTCTCCATCAAGACGCCCCTGTAAAAATTCTTTACTCTGGGAGTGGGGGACACATTTTATTTTTTATTTTTTGATAGTGGGGGTACACATTATCTTTTGAGCGATAAATCATACCATGAAAAATGTCTGATTGTAATTCAGATCCACGAGAGGAGGAGGGAATGTTTAAAGCAATGATCAAAGAGACAATATTTTTTTCTTTAACGAAATTCATGGTCCTATATAGAGGGTAGGTTGAAAAATGTATGGCTGAAATCAAATATAGATTGGAGAACGTTTTATGAATGATTTGAATTGGTCTTTAGATATTGCAAGATTAAGCTAGGTAGTGGAATGATTGTTAGATCATCTCGAAGCTATGGCAATTGTGATTTATTTTTGGTTTTTTTTTTGTACTTTCATAAAGAAAAATTATTTAGTTTATGTAATTGTAGTGGCAGTAGTAATTTTATTTTCATTCTTGGCACTTTTGTTAATTGATACAAAACAAGTCCTTATACAGTGTTATTCCCATCATACCTCTCTCTCTCCCCATTTATACAGCATGTATTAGAAATTGGCACACACAATGTGGTTAAGGGGGCTGTTTTCAACTTTTTTTTCCCCTCTTTTGTCCCATACCAGTTAATAATGATTAAAACTGTAAAAAAAAAAGGAATTTTGAGGGCCAATTTTGGGTACTGAAAAAGTTTAATGGTGTTTGAAATTGATAACACCAACCTTGTTCTCCCTTTATGTATTAGAATAGATATCCCGTTCTCATTTGTATAAATTTTAGGGAGCTTTCACTGTCATACTTTTGACACATCTTAGACTCTCCTATACATGATTATAGTGCTAACCTGGTCAAATTGTTAGGTTTAATCTGTGTCGGAGCTTATGCTGATCTCTGTGCGGCAGGTGGTTACTTGATGACCTACTTAGTTGCGAAGATCTGGCTGCTGCTGAGACAACAAGTGCGGCCTCGCAGGCGTGCTGCAGCAGCATCCAATTGGCACAGGCAGGGAGGTTACTGGAAGGTATGTAGTTTGCTGATGAAAGGGCCAGGGAAACAATTTCCTGAGGCTGTTCCTGATGGCGCGGTTGTGTTAGGAAATCCAGTCACACCTCCTATAAATGGATGCTATGTATTATGATAATAAGCACTGAAATGTGATGCTTCAGGGTTCACGGTATGCATGTGGTTCTAACTCTGCATTGGTTTTTCATTTTAGTTATTGGTTTGACATTGCTTTGGCTCGCAATTATTTTAAGAGCTTGAACATTGGTATTCTCCTGCAGGAGACTGAGCAAAGGTGTTGGAGTACTTAGTGAGGCTCAGCAGCGGAAGCTGAAGCTATCAGTGCAACATTGGCTGCGCCAAAGCACGGCAAGTTAATGGAGAAGTTGGACAACCGCCGGACAGGGATCGCGGGGATGAGGCTACTCTAGTGGGAAACATATATTACCTTGATAAGCCTGATTCCGATGTGCAAATAATTCAGAACCAGCTGGAGTGCGTTGCCATACAGAGCTGTCGTATCAAGGATTTGCTTCTTACTGGATTTTATGTTTCAAGTAAACATTTTCATAATCACTGCATGACTCTGTTTATCAAGGTATATTCTTCTGTGCATTTGAAGGTGGTTGTAGCTGCAGAGACAGGTGGAGCTTTAGGTGGGCATGGTCAGACAGCTTCAATGATCAATTTGAAAATGAAGGACGGCGTGTCAAGCTATGGAACCCCAAAGAATGCTACAGCGCAAGGAAACTTTTAGAACCGGCAAATGTCTATCAAAAAGTGTGCCTAAGAAGGTAAAGAGGGTTATTATATGGTTGTGTGCAAGACAGAAATTATTTATGAGTGTCTTGATGATTCCATGAGAAAGGAAGGAAATTCACTTTAGCAAAAACATTTGGAGTGTACCAATATATTTGGATGGGTATCTGAAGTCCATTATATTCTGTGTTTTTGACATTGATGTTATGGAAGGGGTATTGCTGGTACTGATAAAACAAGCCAGTTACACTAAATATATTGGAAAATAGACTTCCCTTGCTGATGTTGTTTATTCCTGTTATTCTTGTACTTATTTTTTTCTTTTATTATGTGGACATTCTAATCAGGTGCAGATCTGAAATGTGCAAGGCTTAGGTTCAATTCTTATAATTTGCTTGAACAATTTTGTTGTTTGCAAACAATACGTGGGTTATGTTGTGCTTTGTGAGTTGGTTAGATCAGTGACTTCAGTTTAGCTGAATGATAAACAAAAAAAAGAAAAAGACAAACTTTAGTTGATGTTGTTTGAGGACTACCTCTTCTTTCACTTTTTAGGTGAAGACTCATCTCCTGAAAACCTCGGGGTTGGAAGGCCTCCTGTGCGCCGACAATTTTTTCTTGGATTGTAATGAAATAGCAGATCTCTGTGATAGTGCTGAACGTATTATTTTCTATGAACCCAGTGTACAACTCAGGGCTTCCCCATCAAGATATTTGGTGATTTGCACGGCAATTGGGGATTTATGCGACTTTTTGACGAATATGGTTCCCCTTCAACTGCGGGGGGGAAATAGACAGTAAGTGAGTTTTGTCATCTGTTAGCTTTCAATTTTACACTTTTGTCCATATTGTTTCCTTGTTGAATATCTCCTGCCCAAACCTTTCCATATTTTACACTTTTTTGGTGGTGTATATATAATTTGGACTAAAATATTGCCTGTCTCATGAAATTATTATTATCATGGACCTGTTGTTAATTGATATCTGGTGACATGGAAATCAAGAGAACTATCAAAAATTGAAATGATTAGATAGGTAAATCTAATTTTGTTGGAGCAAAGCAGTTGGTAAGATCACTATCTGAAAATGGACTTAAAGACTGGATTACCTGAGCGGGAATCAACTTACAAGAAATTCAATTATCTATCTTTAATTTAAACATAGGTTTTCATTCCCCTCGAATGTTCTTCTACATTACTCTCACAGACCACATAAAGATAACGGCACCAAACACAAGGCCTTCATGATATGTCTTCCTACTCTAGCTACACCAAGTTTGTCTGTACCTCAATCAGAAGATGGAAAGGGGGACCTGATTACTTTAACATTAAGTGAATGATTCAAAAGAGATTGAAGCCGAAGTCCCATCATTGATTCTATTCAAAGGTCTCCATAAGACCGACCTGTTTGTCAAAATCTGTGAACTCTGGGGGGGGGACACCGCTTTCATCAAAGGAACAGATCGTCTCTCTAGGTAGTGTGTCATCAGTCACCATTTTTAATTAACACTCGCCATGTCCAAATTATGGCTTTTGCTAGCCGAGTGGTGCCCAAAATGTGGACGAGATCTCACTCTTTCTCAATTGTGAATCTTCTAGTTTTTATTACGCATGCCAAACCTTTTTGACTCAGTTTGCTTGCTTCTTGTCTTCCGTAGGTGCTTCTTCAAATGTCTCACAATTGCTTTCTATGTTTATCTTTTCTTTTCTTACGACAAATCCATTTCTCTAATCATGTTTTTTAGTTAGCTGACATTCCTCAAAGCATAGTTGGGCTAAAAAGTTTGCAATATGCCATTCCATTTCACAAGTGAATAGCACAATATCCTAGTGATCTTCTATTCATCCTGTCATATTAAATACGGTGTGAAACATACTCTTGAATCACGCCTCCAAGTGGATAGTTTAAATTCAAATAAAGGAATGTTAATTCTTTTGTGTATCTTAGCTGTTAATCCTAAATGCTTTCTCATTTTTTTTCTATGGTAGCATCTATTTCTTGTATTTGTGCATGCATTTTTTTCTGAAATCAGAATTTGTGCGTCTCCTTTATTGTGTTGACACTTCACTTTTTTATCGGTAAACCAGAATTTTTTTGAAGAAAAAGAATACAAATATCTAGCAGGGCATAACCTTTGAGTGAAGGCTCACAAAGAGTTACAAATTACCAAAAGCCTATTCGGATTTGAAAATTATCACAAAGCAGAAAATTAAAGGAAGAATCCTTAACAGCTTTGAATGAGAGGCTTTAAGTGTAACATAACACGTTATTTGCTCCTCATAGTTGTTGGCACTCCGTTTAGGAGCATAACCATTGAATGTGCCAAACAATGCTTTTCCAAATCTCACAATCTGCCAAACAATGCTCTTTCTAATCTCACAATCTCCCTGACATTGCGTGCAACAATAAATATACAAACATAGACGCTCTAGACACACAAAATAAACCTGAAAGGGGAAAGTTTGAGATGTAGTGGAATTGTGTAGGCTGATGAATTCGAGATAAGACCAAATCTTACCCAAAAACAGACAGACATAAATGTAATAAACGGGACATGTAATATAAACATTCAGCTCGAACATGCAGATGCAGGGGGAGGGGGGGAGGGGGGAGAGATCAGTCTAAGAATGGAACCTGAGATGTCCATGTAAAGAGCAGGACCAAATCTTAACCAAAAACGACAGCACATAAAGTGGAGGTTCGATAAGTGAAAAATGAAAAACACTTTACCCACCCCGTAAAGATAGATATAGAAATGGGTACGGGCTAGAAGCACAGACTTCATACGGAGCGTGTTCCCTGTTGACACTGACAACTCTTTTGAGCAGCTTCCTCCGAGTCTGTGTCGTGCTAGTTAAGGAGTATGGGATTGTCAGGTATGGGTGGGATCATCCATCAAAACTTTTTTAAATGTATTGGTCAGTCAATTGGGAGATTGTAACCTACACGCTTTGCCACAAACATGAGCCTCGTCTCGGTTTTTAAATCCTAAAGACCAAACGGAACCAGAAACTGGAGTTTCAAATTCAGTACAAATGAACAAACGATTTGATGTGAAAAGCCTACAAAACTGGACGGTTTCCCCCCCCCCCCCCCCGGTTGGGTTTCGTCAGTGAAATCGGTTTGTTGTTTCTTTTATTTTTAAACCCCCAAGGATCTCAATCAGTGGCAGGCCTTACATGAGAAAAACTATTTTAAAATTTTCCTCAACAATGCCAAGTTGAACTTTTGTTTTAATATATTTTCTTATATAGGTGTTTACGTTTAGTTCTTCTCTCCTCTTTCTTTCTTCTTGTTCCTCAGTACTTTTCTTTACAACCAGAACGTTAGATAGTTTTTTGTCTGCAAACTTAATTTTGATGAAATGGCAGAAGTACTGTGTGTGGTTGTGTTATTCTCGACTTTCCTTCACTAATGTGATAATAGTGAGCCCTTGGCATGTGAGAAATCTGTTCCTGAACCTCTCCATTTTCAGCTCTTACCGTAAATGCTAACTGATGTGCAACCATCCTATAGTTTTCACTTTGCAATTTTCCACCTTCACAAAGAGATGTCGATGGCAGTTGTTAAAAAAAACAAGAAGAAAAAGCCAAATTTGACATAAGTTTTTGCAGTCCGGGGTGCGTTGCTGTTTTACATTTACGGCATTGGTTTTATATCGCATCCTTATGTAATCATGCTTCCATGGTTGTCTCAAAGTTAACCAGAGTTGGTGTCAAAAGCGTGGCCACCACCTATTAGAAACTGACACCTGAATCCATAATAGACTATTCTGTGAACATTCTGGTTTGGGCTTATAGCTCTCCGGTAGAAAGTGCATATTTTGTGTGGTTGCAGGCCCAATGTCTCCAAGCTTTAAGATCTTAGTTAGGCTTCAATTGATTAATCTTGCGTGCACTATTTCATCATAGCTTTGAAGCTTTACTTTTTCCTTTCTTTTGTTCAGTTGATCTTTCCATCTTTATTTAGAAGCCTGCGCTTGAATTACCCCATCATCTATTTTCCACCTTTGAAGTCCAAACTAAATCATTGCCAATAGTAGTATCAGGTTTTTATAAGCTTGATTCGGAAATAAAAATATTTAAATGCTAGAGATAAGTAATTTATTGATAAAAACCAAACAAACCAAGCTTTGGTTCCACTCAATTGGGGCTGGCTATATGAATCATTTTACGCCATTGAGCCTTTGTCAATGGCCAATGTTGACTGAGATGCAATCCAATGTCAATCCTTTTTTACTACCGCATCCAATGTTAACTTTGTCTACCCTCTCTGTATGCTGTCATTACCAAGAATCATATCACTTTAGTCGCCTTGTTACCGTATTTTAATATGCGTACAACATATATTTCCGATCAACCAAGTCAGTCTCTCATGAAAGACTCCTATCATTGATGTGATTTATATGTCCATGGTTGTATGCATTCACAGAACTTTTATCGTTTTTTGCTTTTCGTGTATGTACTGTCCTTTACTGAAAGTGGTTAAACTTTCTTTGATGTTTTAATTGCATAGAAAATCCATGTACAACCAGTTCTTTGTGAAGATTAATGCAATTACCAGCAATCTTTCTGCCACCTTATCATGATGCAATTTTATATATATGACTATCATATACTCGATTACTGTCTTAGGAGACTATGTTGAACCGGGGCCATCCACAGCTTGGAACCCATTACTCTTCTGCTAGCGTCTGAGGTATAATACTATGAATTTACTTGTCCTCTTCCTTTTGCCAAAGGTATTCATCTTGAGCTCCACACTTGTTAATGAATCATGGTGGGACATGTGTTTCTGTGCATTTGTTGAATGGTATAGGTGGAGTATCTCCCGACGTAACATTTAATTCGTGTGAACCATGAAGCTGCTGATATAAATGATGCCCTTTTTTGGCTTTCGATCGAGTGTAAATTGAGCGGAATTGGTAGGTCATTGTTTTTATGTGAAAATGATGTAGTTTTCTTTTTTATACCAGTTCTAGTTATCAGACTTCATAACATGCTAAACAGGGTGAGATAGATGGGGATCTGGGCGTGCGGCACAGGATAAACAGATTGTTCAATTGGCTTTCTCTGGCTGCTCAATTGAGAAAAAGATCATCTGTATGCATGGTGGCATTGGAAGATCCATAAATCATGTGGAACAATCGAGAATCTTCAGCGTCCATTCTATGGAAGCGGGTTCAAATAGTTCTCATGGGACTTGTTGTGGTCAGTGAACTTCCTATCCTTTTTTTTCTCAGTTTAATTTGTTGTTCGTTAAAATGGATATTTGAATTTCTTTTTAGGTCTGACCCCACAGAGAATGACAGTGTTGGAAGGACTACGCCAAATGCTAGAGGTCCTGGGTTGGTTACTTCCCGGGGTGTGTATTTTATTTGTTTATTTTTTTTTTCCGTTCTGACTTGTACATTCATATATTCTTCAGTTTTTGTTTTCTTACGATAGCATGTTTTCCT
This sequence comes from Actinidia chinensis, assembly GCA_009663005.1. NCBI lineage: Eukaryota > Viridiplantae > Streptophyta > Magnoliopsida > Ericales > Actinidiaceae > Actinidia > Actinidia chinensis. Next base: position 12,774 of record VIGQ01000073.1, on the reverse strand, counting down.
TCCATGATTACCTTATACTATCTTCTTTTGTTTTTACATACTATTTTATTCGTTTGTCGTGAGAGCTTATTATAACATTTTTGATGATAACATCAATAAAGATAATCAATTAAATAAATAGGTGTCAATGACTATTAACTGTCAAGTTTCCCAAAAATAGAGTGTATTTTGATTAGACCTTTAATACATTTTGAATTAGAAAAAATGGTTACCCAGTGCACACGGCTTCCTGCTTTAGCAGGTTTTGGGATGCAAGATTCTACGCAGTGTTGCAGCCTTAGCCCCCATTTCTGGAGTTGGCTGTTTCCCCATGACTCTCGAACTTTGCCACCAGGGACCCTGACCATGAAGCCTTACAATTGGTCTACATTTTGATTACACTGCACATTAATTGTTGCTGTGCGATTTTTGAGAAAATGAAGTTGCCAAGACATGTTGGCCACTGTGGGAGTGTTCCTGACCTTGGAGTGAAGGAATGAGGATGTTCCTGAGTGGTGTAGAGTGTGAGAACCCCAGTCCCACATGGTGGGACGGCTCATTGTGTTGTATAGTATATGTTTTGGGTTGGCTGGTGGGACGTCCATTCTGAGAGGGAAGAAATTAGATTTTGTTTAGAATGCTTATGGTATTTTTTGTTTTTTCGGTACTTGTATGTATTCTATATTTTGGTGGTAGGTGGTCACCGGTATATAAGTCTGTATGTTTGTAAAAACCGTAGTGTTGGGACTATCTTGATATAGAAGTCAGAGAATAATCTGGAAGCCAGACGTATACAAATCGTACAGCTGTAGAATTTACTTCTTTGGGGGCTTCAGTGTCTCCACCTTCAAAGGGATACTTATATTTTATATAAGCGGTCCTCCTTTTTATCTTTTGAGTTTCATTTAATAAAAAATCTTTTTCTCACCAAACAAAAATGATCCTGGTTCGTTGCCTAGGTAGCTGAGATACCTTTTTTGTCCCCCCAGTACGGAACGAATCTATAGAAAGATGAATGCCATAGTGTAAAAAATATTTAGAGCAAGACTATAGATCCAAGTGTCAGGTTTGCTTTCTCAATTATCTTCATCAACCTCTGAAATGGAAGGTCCACTTTGTAAAGTGCTGATCTGGTACTCGGGGTTTATATGGTCAAATTTCCTACTCTTTTCTCCCTTCATGTTGTGTGTGGTCCATTAATCAATGGTCTTTGAAAATACGTTATAAACTATCATGTTGCTACGTTTTCTTGTAACTTTTGCATCTGAGAGGAAGCTTGGGAAAATCTGTTTACAACCCATTTTGTAGCTTCTATATTCTTTTGATGTTAGTGCTCATATGGATCGATTTTGTGGCTCAGCCTATCGCGTGATGGAATTTTGCAATACAACAATGGACCTTCAGGTTGATTGTACGTGCACACGAATGTGTTATGATGGATGGTTTTGAACGTTTTGGCCCAGGGCATTTTATTTAACCTGTCCAGCCAACCATTACTGTGGTGTGTTCCTAAACGACCTCCTTCGAAGCTCTCTTTTCTTTTCTTTTCTTTTATTCCCGAGCATGAACGGTTCATTTTATTCAAGATTAACTGATTTTTCCATGTTTTTTTCTTGGTACTGCAAATAATGCAGAGCAATCTTAGTTTTTGGGTACGATCCTTGTAGTGGGTTTCCAAAACTTCATTCATCCATGCCACCGCATTTCGTCTCAAAACGTCAACCTGAACGACATATAGAAGAACATGGATGCCGGTATTGTCGAATACTTGGACTCATTTCTCTCGTGGATTTTAGTTTCCTTTTGGTAATATCTCATGTTGTTGTGGGTTTGATTGTTTTCTTCATTTTTTGGAGAATTAGGAGATCTTAATGCAAATAGGCCTCCAACACCAACTCGAGGCCGCCTCAAGTTGCAACGATCGGGGTTCTCTGCATGGATTTAGTACAGTCATTCCACATTCTATCATTATACTCCATTCCGGGCTCAAGCTAGCCCTGGTACTTCCTTTTGTAATAGAGCTGACACAATTTTGAGCACTTCTCAAACTTGTATTGGAAGATTTGAAGCTTTTTCCGAAGAGCTGGGTTTGTTTCACCATATAATTGGTTCCCTTTTCCCCCCCTTCAGAAAATGTGACACGAGTTCGAAAACCTATTTTGCCGGCAGAGGATAGATTACTTTATTTGCTGTTGCTAAAAGCAGATCGGGGTTCTCCAAGAAGATAACCCTTTGTAACATTTGAGCCACATGCAGGTAAGTTCCAGTCTTGGTTGGCCTTGTTTGGACGAGTTTGGGGATAATTTTTCTGGTTAGTTTCGATATATTTTTTTTATATTCCTCGTTTTAGTAACATTATTTCGTTTCCTTTTTTTTTTTCTCTTCCGTTGAGAGGAGATGAGGTCCCCATGTGATTGTGTTAAAAATATTGGGCATTTCATTTTCATAGAGGAATTTGCATTGTATAATGGTGTGGCTGCTGTTGTAGCACTATATACCTTGTGTGAAGGTAAGAAACTTTTTGGCCTGATAATTGAATTTAATTTTTTTTCCCACGTTTTTTTTGTATGATTTTTTTTAGTTTAAGGCAAGTTAGTTCCTTATGCTTCATCTTCAAGGGATCGCGGTTTCTTTTTTTGTTTTTGTTTTAGTTTTTCTTTTTGGGCAAGACTGAACTGTTATTTATGTTTAATCATTGCTTTTTTTGCCCTGTTTTAATGAATAGGTCAGCCATGTTTTAAACATCAGTTCTCTGGTGTTAAATATGAGGAATATAATTTGAAATTGTTTCATTG
>VIGQ01001265.1:7500-10000 GCA_009663005.1 Actinidia chinensis | reverse complement strand
CCATTTTTCTTCCTATATCTTTTAGATTAATTAAAAAAAAAAAAAAAAAAAAAAAAAAAAAAAAAAAAAAAACAATAGTTCAGTGGATTCTCGAAACTCCATGGACATTCTTAAAACCTGTCACATGGATTGTTACCGAAGGACAGGATTCAGATCCCATTTACCAAACAATCAGAAGAATGCCCAAAAAATCAGAATTAATATCGGAATACCTGCATCAATACAACAAGCAAAACGTAAGCCCATCAAAAAAAAACGTACCAATGAACTCCCACTCAAGATAAGATCATAAGACTAAAACAAAATTATTTCTAAACCTATATAGCCTAATTGAGGAATGAACATCTTACATTCCAAGAAGACCACAAGTCCATAAATGACAATCATAACAAGTATATGTTGATAAAAAAGATGAGACAGTCCACAATAGCATAAATTTTTACCATCCATAAGAAATTAAGAAAGCGAAGAGCAAAGAAACTGACACGGCAAGTTTCAGCTGAGTGAGAATGTGATGAAACTTAAGACCCATAAAAATTATGAACAATTAAAAAAGAACCCAATTCCAAAAAAATGGTAAGGTCAATTTGACCCGAAACATGCCATAACAGTTCAAAACCCTAGAACAATGCAAGCCAAGAACCCGCAAAAACTGTCACTGGAATAAAAGTCAAACCATCTGAAATTAATAATAATAACAATAACCCAGTTCAATTAGCACAGATAAACAACATATTAAAAGAATTTTTCAGAAGAGACCCACTTGTCATCTGCGATCAAAACCCAAGAAATCTACATCAAAGAGGGACATGGAATAGAAGCATGAGCAGAAGAAATAAGTAAAAGAGAATTTTACAAGGAAAGAGGATCGTCACAGCTCCTCTATATTCCGGATCTCTAATATCGATCCGGGGTAGTGCTATGGGTGTACCCAAAAAAAAAAATGGATATCTCAGATCCAAATGCACACCAAGAGATAGACGAAGTGGCCAACAATTTGGTGGGTCTAAACACTTGGAGTGTTTGAGGTCACTTCTTTTGTGTCTATCTTTCTCCTAAATGTACATTTGAGGTGCCTAAAATGGGTCGGGGGGGTACTCATACACATTTCCATGTACCGATTAAAAGTCAAAAGAGAGAATGAGAAGGAGGAAAAGTCGCTCTCAACGACCTTTACCCATGATGACGTGATATATCGTGAAGAAGGATTTGAATTATTAAAACAGCAATGCTAAGTTCACCGAAAGTTTTATCGAATTGTTACTAATAGCAACCAAAACGAAGGGTGACGTTTTAGGTACCTAAAATGGCTTTTAGTTTCTTTCGGTAAGATTAGGTAGAATTCATTTAGTTGAACGACGTCGTTTTGATTTTTCTACACCAAAATAATTCAGGTGTTGGTGACTATCGACATAAATTCGGTTAAAAATTTCGGTAACAATACATTTCTGTTATTAAAATAAAATTTACAAAAAAGTCAAAATACTTTGATTTACAAAAAACAGTACAGCCGCTGTGTCTAAGAATAAAAGGTGATGTTTTACCAACCTCTATAAATATAGACCCCGTCCGGTTGTCCCGTTGAAGGGAAGCATTTGATTTATTTAGTTGTCTTTAGGATTCAGTTGATATATAGTTTTTTTTTAAAATAATAATAATTTTGATTAAGTTTTTTAGCAATTGTTGTATTTTGATATTTTAGTGAATTTTTTCATCATTTATACATATGGATGTGGGGCTAAAATATTCCCTATTAATATTCAAGTACCTCGCCCACCAAGGGAGACAATGGACATCGCCAGACACATCAATCCTATGAAGTCCCATCTCCGCATTAGAATGACCAACGTTTCTCAGAACCCTCTCTGGACCGACGGGTAAAACGAATCCCTCAACATTCAGCATGGTGAACCTCCGCCAAGCTCCCTACTGAGCTCGCCAGAGAGCCATTAATAGGGTATTCCCCAGTTGATCTACCAAAGTAGGTCTCCTCCTCGACTCTTAGGCGAGGTGGTAATAAACTACTTGCCTGTGATCAATCTCTCAATCAGAATCTATCTATACATGGAAAATATCCATCGCCGAGATCTTCTCCATCCACGACACCAACAATTACAGGAGACCCTCACAGATGGACAATCCCCCCTGTTAAATCTCTACATCTCCGGGATTCGATCTTCTCATACTTATCCTTCCGAGGATCCCGCCGTGATCCATGAACACGCCCATTATTCCGTCTATAAAAGTAGCCACTACTCCCCTATCGTTCAAAGGTAATGTTCAATACGCTCCACATACCTCTACATTCTCCTCTGAGCTATTTTACCACTGCTGCCATCCGTCCTTGGTCGAGCTCCACGCCGTAGGTTTTTGAGTCGGCCTCGCCCCGGCCAGTTTACTTCCTTTCCGTCTGGCCGGTGCGCCCTTAAAGTTACCGAAGTTCTCGTACCGAGGAGACCCGAGCAATATGACTTGTTGGTTGCTCGCCCCAATTTTTAAC
>VIGQ01002204.1:15000-17500 GCA_009663005.1 Actinidia chinensis | reverse complement strand
AATATCGAGACACAATCGAACAACAATAAAATCAGGAGGATGAGATATAGAAATGCCACTGGCTTAGAAATCCAGAAGGCAGGGTAACGCAACCCATATGGTATCTACTTGGTCGTATGACCCAATCCAATATCGTAAAAACCATAACAGATTCACCCAAAAGTCAATTACACTTCCAAAATGACCAGGGAGCTCCAGGAGCAGTCATAGTAATTTCCCTTTTTCTTATCCCGCCACAAAGAACAGAACGTTGAAAGCAACGTATGAACTCTACCAAAAGCCGGGAAAGAAACATTTCCTATACTAAAAAATAAGAAGAACGCCACTCCTCATCAGGCATGGAGAGGATGAAGATTTTACGATACAACATCTGGATGTCTTATTCATCTATAGGGAAAGGGTCGCCATATTTCAACTCAAGGAAGTATGGCTCTGACTTCTTTCGCGATCGGCTCCACATGACTGCAACAAAAATCCCAAACCAATTATGTACTCCAGGCAGTGATACGAACTCTACAACTATAAATAATAGGAGAATCGGACACAAATTTAAATTTCCCTTTAAATTGGTAACACCATATTTTTACGACACCTAGCAATACCATCAAGTGCACAACTATACATAAGGCCAATTGAGATACCCACAGAGTGCCAGCCCATAGCGTGTTGGATAAATATTCTGACTAAATGTTGGGGGTAGCACCCATATCGCATACACCTCCTCGGATTTAGCATCGTCTTTTCACTAATTTAGAAGAATTCATGCAACATAGACACATAAGGTGGTAACATCTAACAAAGATGAGAATGCAGGCCAAAGCATCAATTGACATAATGCCGTCACATCACTCTTCATTTGTATCCCTCTCTAATACACTCTTTCTCTTTGTCTTTTGATTGGGTTAGGAAAGTTAAATTTCTAAAGCAATCAGAAATCAAGATTACAAACTATCACGGGTACTTTCCTTGGGGGGATTGTGTCAGGGTATGTACTGAACAATTGTTCCGCTTTATATTTGCTGTTCCGATATCAACTAGTCCAATATGTACATACAATCAACAAGATACTGAGGTAAAGTTGTTTGTGCCCGTAAATTATCATGTCACCCTAATGCCTTTTGCACGATGACATACTGATACGGTCAACAATGGTGAACTGTCTGACTCAATTGCTTGATTGGTACTTTGGACTTCAGATAAGGGATGTCTCTATTTTGAGGGTGACCTAATTAACAGAATATAGAGATAAACGTCTACCTGGCTCCAAAGCCTTTACATCACATTGGGGAAGAGTTCAACGATCTTGCATTGGGCTTTCCTGGAATTGCATGAAAAAAACAAAGAGTCATCATAATTAGTATAATGAAGCGCTAGATATCAAACGGTGGTCGCATTTTAAAAACACAGAAAAAAACGATCATCAAAATGGTAAAACATATGGGTTGTTCTCACGTTGGCTTGAGCAATGGCGTTCATCTCCTTCTTTTCCTAATTATCCTTCCTCTCACTATCTGCAGCATAAACAAATAATAATATAAGACGAGGCCTACACATATTTTTATCACAACAAAAATGCGAGCACAAATCCTCATTATATGCATTGCCTATCATAACATCAGACTCGGATTAAACCTTAAATCAAGTTCCGGAACAAATACCAAACCGAGCAAATAAAGCATATCGTGAACAACTGGCTTTCAAAAGTAGTCTTTTTCCTCGAAGGTAGATAGGCTCAAGTTATTAAATACCTTTAGCTCCTTTTCAGTGGGCTATATTCATGAGCCATATCAGCTTCCTGATCCTTGCAAGTGGATCACCTCTTGAATTATTCATCCACATCCAAAGTTAGACATCTAGACCTACAGAACTAAAAGTTTCCATCCGAAGAATGTTTTGAGAAAATATCAACCTGTCTCACACCCACTAATCTCGTCACTTCCGGGTAGGTACTGCCAGGATCAGACATAGAAGGGCCCATGATACCTGGGGGGGGGTAAGTGTCCATTTAAAGTACTGACCATCGACATCACAAAGAAAAAATCATTAGGCATTTCAATCATGCAATAATTAAGATGACTGGCACAGGAAATAGAATGTCATCACTTTCTTAACAGCAAATAACCGGAATTTATACTGAGAGAGCTCCATAACAATCCTTTTAATTTTCAGAAATTGTTTGCGGTCCTGTTTGCCGACGAATTTCCATCCCGTAATACAAGGTCCTAAAACACTTAGGGGCCTAGCATCTCAAATCATAATTTCTGATCAATGACAAAATCGACGCCTGAAAGCACTTGGGATGCTTTGTCAACTGAAAACAGTACCATTGTGCTAAATAGCCAATTAGCTTTTGGTTTCATTTCTCTTACAATTTTCCGTCAATGGTACTCTTAAAATATCAAAAGAATAAGATCACTAAATTTGCAATCCCCTCTTTCCGTGTTAAAAACACTCTAATTGATTGGAGCGTCATCTAACCAGTTTTCTAAAAAGCGCCGCC
>VIGQ01002204.1:5000-7500 GCA_009663005.1 Actinidia chinensis | reverse complement strand
TTATTTGAGAAATAACTGATTCTTATAGCAAGACAACACTTGATTCACAGTGAGACATTTGAGAGCTGTTTCCCTACAGTTGCTAAGGAAAAAGATCAATTGTATGCTAATGAAAAAAAGTGCATGTTCATGACTGACAAGCTGGAATTCTTGGTTTATTAATCTGCCAGGGTGTGGAAGTTGATCCAGTCAAAAGTCCAAGCAAGTACAAGCGGCCTACTCGAAAACACTCATGAAATCAGAAGTATTCATGTCTAGACATTTTACAGAGATTTATTCAAAATTTTTAGTGCTATAAGGCCACGTTACAGAATGTTCCAAGGTGAGAAGGTTATAGCTGAATTCTCAAGTAGAAGAATGACGCAAGCCCCGGTTGTAGGCTCTACCAGATTTTGATAAGATATTTGAGGTCGATGGGATGATCAAAGAAGGGATTGGGGGTGTTTCAAGTTCAAGAGGATTGCCCGAAGCCTATTTAGTGAGACGTCAATGGGGCTCGTTTAAAACTACTTCAAACCTATGACATTGAATGCTATGCATTGTTCAGGCTTAAGTTTTGGCAAACACTATCTTATTCAAAGGGAGTTTATTTGCATTACGATCACGAAGCAATGCGATTTGTGAATTCTCAAAGAAAGTTTGAAATCGAAGACAGCCACAATGGGTAGCTTTCTTGCAGGAGTTCACATTTATGTTACGTACAAGGCTGGTGCACAGAATAAGGTGGCTGATGCTTTAAGTAGAAGGGCTTATTTGCTAAAAACATGTTGCTGTGTCTTGATTGGAGGTAATTAAAAAGGCAGTAAAGGAGGAGGAACCTTATTTGTTCCAAAAACTACACTCGAATCGAGGAGTGAAAATTCCTTAGTCATTTATGGAGAGAACTTTGTGGAAGTTATTGGCTACAAACTTCAGTACAGCAGTGCTTTCATCCTCAAATAGATGGCAAATACTGAGGTAGTAAATCGCAGCCTCGGAAATTATACGAGCGCCTGGCACGGAAACATCAAGCAATGGACTTGACGATACCACAAGCTGAATTGCCTATAAAGTTCTTTAGAGGTCTACGGTAAGAGTCCTTTCGAGATTGTTTATGGGCGCAAGCCAAATCAGGTCGTATATAGAACTTGTGGATGTATCAAAACAGTCTCGTATCCGCGATGATGTTGTTGACTTTGTAGAAAAATTTGAAGGATATTCGTTGACGAAGTACGTTAAAAGAGTGCTTGACATGAATCAACGCTACAACGAAGCAAAGGACCAACGGAGGCGATTAAAGAATATCAAGTTGGTGATTGGGTCATGGGGTTCCTTCAAAAGGAAGATTCCCGTTGTGGTTACTTATCACAAATTGAACGCAAGAAGTTGGGTCCATGCAAGATTTTACGAAGTTGGAGAGAATGCTTATGAAGTACAGCTAACCTCAAGGCTTCAATAATCCCCCATTTTTTTTTTAATGTGGTGATCTTGATAGTTTTCTGGCGATCTCCGGATGATTCGAGGTTTGTAGTTCAGATCAGGTTCATTAAAAAGAACAAGAGGTGTTGACAAAGTGATTGAAGTACGGGAGATGAAAAGTAGGAGAGGACCCTACTTTCGGTGTTCTGGTAAAATGGCTGGGGAGGGAAAGCCTGAAATCTGGAAAGTGCGAACCGTGGAATTAGTGAAGAGGGTTTCATGAAATAGAGATGCAAAGTGTGAACTGCGAAAAATGACAACTCGCACGGAGTCGAGTGTCTCTAACCGGAGGGAAATTTGATGCGCCAATTATTCTTAGAGTCTAATTTGTTTTTGGGCTGCCAATATCTATGACTAAATTTCATAAACTGGAAGTTGATAGATGATTTTTGGGGTGGTCTCAAAGAAGTAGTCAAGGTCTGTAAATTTGGGAAACATTGAAAGAACACTGAATAAATTAAAGACTTGCCCTGGGTATCTAAAGGACATCTTGACCAGCTTTGATACACACTTTTTCTGTTATAAAATGTCGTAAACAGGAAGTAAAAGGGGGGAGTGATTATTTTTCCAGAGAAAAATTACCACGTACTTAGAGTGTTATAGAACTCTGTCCAAGTAGGATCTCAAGTATTGGCAGTGTAGGTTTGAGGAGTCAACTGCAGCTACTTTCAATCCCTCCACCGCTGCGTTCTGCGTGAGAGGCTGCAACAAGTGCTATTTTCTATGTATCTTTATCTCCCTTTTGTAGTGGATCAAAAGTTCTAGGTTACTACTTTCACCGTTTAGTATTAATCGTTAGTGTTTTGGAGTATAACTTATTGTTCTTTTTTGGTTTTTTTGATTCACATCAATAGTTTTTCCAAAAGGACAAATTCTTCAAGCTTGATCAGTTGTGGGGATTTATAAATAAACCTAACTCGTCTCACTGATCAGTTAATTGTTATTTTGAGCAATTTTCGACAAAACTGAAATTGGACGAAATAAAAACAGGTTTCATTACAGGCTTGCACACAAAGATAGCAGAGATGTCTCAATAAATGTA
>VIGQ01000519.1:12500-15000 GCA_009663005.1 Actinidia chinensis | reverse complement strand
AGGAAGAAAAAAAAATAATAAACTCCCTAAAAGACTAAAAATATGGTAGTGCAGAATATCATTTACTGATGTAAACCAATACATCAAACCAACCATTCTGTTCCCACCCTAAATCAGAATTCTTGAACGATATCCCTTCTTTAACACTATAAGAATTGATCCATGAACCAACAAATACACTGTTAAAATCCCAGGGACGACAGCGAATCCTTGGCTCCAATGATAGTAAAAGTTCATGTAGCATGTAACTTTAGAGGGATTAAAATGAAAGAATGGATGAATCTAAGGTACACATGGGTTAGTAGGGAAACATGTATGTAAAAAAAATACCAAGTTCCCGATAAAATAATGAAATATCAGGTGGGCCCCAAGACAATAGAGTACATAAGTAAACCTGTCGAGATGCCACAACACCACTTGTGGCAAAGACTTGATGAGCTGTGTTAGAGCCATCAGCATAAAAGCTGAGATGCTACACGAATATCTTGCTCTCTTCTGGCATTTCAAGAACAGTGACGTGTGTAAGCAAGCACGTGCATGTAGGTGAGGTTATGCTTTCCCTCACTCCATCCCTGATTCATATATGTTCCAGTTAGTTTTCTAGAATATCTAGGACATAATGAAATGGAATTTGTAAAGCAAGAGCTGATAGAAAAAAAGAATCTGTGAAGTAAAGGCATGTAAAAGCCATATATGCCGCACCCGAAGAAGGCCCGTGAGTAGTGTACATGGACGGACGTAGAATGTTTACTTTTGGGAGGTGAACATTGTACCAAATTTAGAACTTATAAACTAAGGGTAAATAAAATATAATTTTAACCTGGGGTAGCCAAACCTACTAATTTGAAAAGATTAGAAGGCTATTGTACAATTAAAAACGGGTTTTTACAAACTTTGGGTGGTGTCGCCCCCAACCGTGTCCCCATTGGTCCATATTGGACAGTGTTGCAAAGCATGTAGCCAAGCAGGGCCAGAGCCAGAAAGTAATTTTTTTTTGATCGGCAACAAATTTATATTTTATTAAACGCATGCTTAAAGGATTGAATTGCATGAAAACATGATGGAAGTTGGCTAGAAAACTGCGTCAGTTGTCAAGTAAGTAGAATCACAAACGAGACCCAAGCGCATCATTGCATCGATGAAGATAGCCGATGGTTTGTTCCAATTTAGCATGAGATGATGCTTCAGCAAAAGCCTCGCGCAAAATACGACTTTTCTGTTACTTGTGAAAAAAGTATTGCCAGATTTTCGACGGCTCAGACAGTAAATTCCGGGGACGAAGTTTTGTTCAATGTTCCAGAGTTGTAGCAGGAAGGCGTTTTATTCGCATGTTACGGCAATGTTTCAGACATTCAAGCCAAAATCTATTGTCCAGGTTTCGGTTAATTAATTGCGTTTGATTTACCGATTAAATTCTGTTCGTGCTTGTGTATAGATAATTTCATGTGAAAATTCTTCTACTTCATTTATGTGTTATTGTATAAATTTTTTGTGTAGAAATTTTACAGTTTGACAGCCTATTTTCTGTGTAGAAAATACTGTCATTTATTATCATGCCGTATTGATTTTATCAGAAACGCTGTAAGTTATTGTATGAAATTTAATGTCATAAATTCAGTGTGGAATTAGACAAAAGTTCCTCTTTGATTTATCATTCATATTACATTCGTACTGTACAAGGAGAGAGTAGAATCTAAAGTTTGCATCCGCTGGACCTGAATATTGTAGTGCTACTTATTCTATGTCGTAATCATTTTATCATAGAGATAGACGCCCGTTAGACCATTAGACCCATGAGCACCTGTGTGGAGAGGCGAATTTATCTTAAGGAAAGAGTGTCCAACACTCGACTTGAATCAACCCTTCCTAACATGTTTGCAGTTATTGTATAGATAATTGGTTACATAATTTGACACAAATATGAATTTATAATTGTTTTGCACATTATTTATAATTCCTTATAAAGCATGTTTCAGTAATATTTTCCAACACTAGCTTCCATGTTTGTGCGATTAGTATATAACTATATATATGTGTGTGTACATATTTTCGTATATCTGTCTCTATAAATGGAGAGAAGTTGCAATGTTTTACGGCTGTATTTAAAGTAAGGGAAAATTATAGAAATAACCCCTAGAGTTTAACTTCGGATAACAAAGGTTTAAACTAGAAAATTTTTAAGGGTGAAATATACTAATCACTCCTAAGGTTCCAGGTTAATACACAAAGTACTCTTGATGTTTGATAAATGACAGTGACCGTCCCTGAGGTTTGAAAGTTATAACAGATTCCCCCCAATTTTACACTAACCACCCATAAGTTCCGAGTTATTACATAAAGTATCCTTGACGTCAATCATCAGATTGACTGTTCATCCATGACGTCAGTTGAATAGTAGTTGGAATACTATATATGTCATTCTTTGGACAAAAATATTACTATTATTACCATACAAGAAGTTGCATGAATGACCCCAAAAGTAAATTATATTAACCAATTA
>VIGQ01000446.1:5000-7500 GCA_009663005.1 Actinidia chinensis | reverse complement strand
TTAGTTAGGGTCCTAGGCAACCAAAAAAATTATCTGTCTCTATCCACCTGCTGGGAGAAAAAATATCCGGGCTAATTATCCCCTCTTATCCGTCATAGCCAACGACGATGGGGGAAAAATTTTTTTCCGGAGGGAAAAAGTTATCCCCTCCTATCCACCACGCCAAAAACGACCCTTTTATTGTCAAAATATCAGGTAAGCGAAATTTACCCAATAACCAACGACTGGATGAATCACGTAACTGTACCGGGCCTCGCTGTAGGGGACAAAATTGCACTCGCGTCCCCTCCGTTCCGCGTTTCTTCCGCTTTTCAATCTCCATCTAGACCCAGCCGCGGCAAGAAGTTAGAGAGAGGGAGAGGAGAAGAGAGATAAGTAGTTTGGACCCTAATCTTTGCGTCGGAGATATGGATCGCACCGGCGGTTACGGCGTCGCAAGACGGGGCGGCGTTGACTCCCTCGACTCTCCATCGACGCTGCCCTCAATCCCGCATCTTCTTCCTCGTCGCCTTCCGATTCATCCTAAAAGTGGTTAACAGCGCTCCAGGCAAGTACGACACGACGAAGAGGAGGACGTTTGTCGATCTGTCGTTAATACGGGGACATCGACATCCTCTCCGATACCCGTCGCTGCCGCGGCACTCAAGTTCGTCCACCAAGACTGCCTCCTCCAGTGGCTCAATCACAGCCCGCTCGACGTGCGAGGGCCGATATATCTGTCTCTCTCAGACTTATTCTTGAATTCAGTTGTTGATTCCATGTGTCAATTTGGCTATCTTTTGTGCTTTTTTTTTCTTCACGATCTTGTTTCCCGACTTGTGTTGATAAATTATCCGGTTGAACGGGGTTTAGGGTTTTTTTGGTCATAGGATTTTGATTTTGCCGTTGTTCTAGCAGCGTTGAGTTCTCTGGAAGACCAAGAGAAAGGACAATAAGATGCTACAAATGATTAGAAGAAATAGGGAAAACTATAGGATGGAATTTATTGTTTTCCTTATATGTTGATTGTATTTATTGCTTACCTTTATAATGTTTTTTTTCAATCAGCAAAAGTTTGTTGCATTTGACTAATGTTTTGAAGACTAGAATCCAGAGAGGCCTTCTTTGCAAGCCCGGGAGGAAACCCTAATGGGGAAGCCTGAAGTCTGCAAGCAAATACGTATTCTATGATGGATGTTCAATTGGGTTCGCCAAATACAAACATTAGAAGTGAAATAAAACGAGTCCAGTATTTAATTTAATGTTTACAAAGTAGGACTCATTGATTTCGGAATCTAATTATTATAAGGTGATTGAGTTGTCTTTGCTTGCAAGTCGTAATAAATGAGGACATTTTTCTTAATGAGCCTTCGTTTGTTAAGTGTCTTTCACTAGAACTCTCAGACATGGGGTCTACTTACTTGAATCATTTTTCGCCATTCTGCGCTGAGATGGCTGTGTTATGTTAAATTTAATAATTTTATATTGTATTTTACCACAATATTCCATTTCAATTTCCTCCTCCTGCATTTCCCTTAATGCAATCTTATCACTTTTATTTTATATCACCTCCCTAAACATGTAACGTGACAAATAACTTACGATTATTGGCCATGTTACTACATGGTAATTATGAGTGTGCTTGCACAGTTATCATAGCTTAGGGACTCCAAATTTTTACAAGATTTAACCATAATCAAAAATAGGCCATAATCAACTATTGAGATTCACTCTCCAAAATTCCATATGAAAAAAGTTGAGACAACTAATAAGTTTACACCTAATTAATATCGAACAATACACCAGGGTACGTGGGACCCCTCACTTGTGGCTAAGCTGAATTTCATATGGCCTGAAAAGCCACTCGATTAGTTTTTCAATTAGCCACACATCGTGAAGTCGCATTTGAAAATCCAAATTCCAATTGCGTTTGAAACAAGTCAGTTATTAATCACAACCCCTTCGTCACTGTGAAAAAAATCGGAAAATGGGCAAATTAGCATCGCAATCAACACAATATTGAAATGCAATGGTGAATCTAACGAAAAACACTCATTGATGATGACCTCTTAAGCTGGACTTGACAAAGAATATAACTAACGGTCAGATTCACCAAATCGATCGAATTCAAACAACCACTAGACACGGATCTAACAAGAATTGGAAGTCGAAACACGTACAAACGGCATTTCACCATCTGAACTCCCAAATTACCAAATTTGGTGCCCCAATCGAACCCAGAATCCAGTGACAGCAGTTCTTCCCATAGAAATGTATAATTGGAGAGAGAGTGAAAGATGTGAGTGGTACCTCTAAGTGAAGGCACATTGAATCATGTAATTGATGTGTGTTTTCATTGTATCAACTCACTACTTTAGTCTATGTTTCCTCACTGTAAGTTGGGACACAATAATCCTTTAAGTTTAGACTGGCATGAGCTCTTGTTTGGGGACCTCGTATATATTTTGTCAAATTTCTCATATTGGAATTGATATGATGTTATTTTAGAACTACCTTCCAC
>VIGQ01001948.1:20000-25395 GCA_009663005.1 Actinidia chinensis | reverse complement strand
AAATTCTATTTTGAGATCATGAATATGCATAAAATTGAAAACCGAATCGAAAGACACGAAAACCAAAGCGAACGGAAGCCGGGAAGGCGGCACATGAAGCTCACGGGCCACTCAGATGCCGTTCTTAGTGCATGGATGCACTGAAATGCATGTCTCGACGCAAGTTGCGCGTGCTAATGCGTGCGCATCACGCGCAACTTTGGTGACGCACACAGACTGTGACCACCCCCGACGCGATGAGGCTCCACGCAGCGCCAAGCGGCATTACGAAGATTTTCCTTGTCCTTTTTCGTTTAATTTTTTTTTTCGTCTATAGAAGCAAAACGGGTACATTTATTTTTGGAGTCAATTAATAGAAATTCAGTATTGAATTCATTCATTCAAAATACATGTCCGTGAGACTGTACCTGTCATATCATTCATACATAATTACATACACTACATATTCAAAAGGCATCGAATATTTTGGTGTGAGCTAGACAACTTCAAATATATTATTATTTTTGCATGACAATATGAATTTCAAAACGAGGGTTTATCAAACTATTCCACTTGCTTTCCCTTATCACCTGAAATTTGTCAAAAATAATATTTCTAAGCACAATTTTTTTGCTAGGCGTATAACCATAAATCTCTAACATAGATTTAATATCATATCAAAAATAAAAAAATATCATGGTAGGTTAGATGTATATAGATAACATAGCTGAGAAAATAGAAAACATTTGATTTTGCAAATAATTTATTCAGATTCAGTAAGTAATACCCTGACCAAAAATCTATCTTGGAAAACACTTGGGCATCTTAAAGTTGGTCAAATACGCGGTGATTCGAGGCCAAGGATACTTGTTTTTCACGGTGACACGATTAAATTCTCTATACTCTATGCATAATCTCATGGAGCCATCTTTCTTCTTCACAAACAAAACCGTAGCACCCCAAGTGAGGTACTCGGTCGTCGAATGGAAACCCTATCTGATAACTCTTAAAGTTGAAGTTTAAACTCCTTCAATTTGATAGGTGTCATTATGTGTGATGCCTTCGAAATTGAAGAGGTACACGGATCTAAGTCTATGATGAATTCAAATTTCCTATCTAGAGACAACTCAAACAAGATCATTTGAAAATACGTTCAGAAATTCTTTCACAACTGGAATATCAGATGGGTTAATCTCTTTAGTGTACAATCTATAATGGACACAAAATAACCTTGGCATCCCTTCCTAAAGTACGACGTGCATGTAATAAGAGATGAAGTAGGGTGGAGGAACAATACATTTTTTCTCAAATGATAGTTTTGATTGTATAGGAATTTGAAAATATATTTTCTTTGTCCACACAATCGATGGTGCCATAGTTTGACGCTAACCATTCCATTCCTGAAATAACATTAAAGTTTTGAATGTCTAAGCGAATTAGATTTACATGAAGGGATGAATTCATTGATTTTTTTTTGACTTAAATGCTTTTTGTAAAAAATACTTATCATAAAAAATTACCTAAAAATTTTCCCACGTATGTGGGGCTCCGCTTAAAGTGAGTAGCCACATTCGTACACCTCTCTCCAAAAATGTAGGGAAGCAAAGCAACCTTTTATTCATTTCCGTACATTTGACACATTGTTGTAAGTATTCATAATCTCTTCTAGCCAATACTTGGCCACTTAGGGATTGTTGGGGCCTTACTTAGGGCGTGGAATTGTTGGATTGTGGGAATCCCTAGGGCAGGATTGTGGTACTTTGAGTATTGACCAAGCTTCAAGGCTCTCTCAATTCTATTAGGGTCGGGGGTTGTGTCATCCCATTCCTCTTCGTCCTCATTGCCCTCTTGTTGCCATGAGTCTATAAATATAGATAGGCTCGAACAAGACAACAATTGATAGAGGAGTACACTACCAAAATTAATCATTATCTTATAGTTGTTAGCATGCGAATATAATCAATAGCATACATCATCTTTATACATAGTCATTATGCATTAGATATACAAATCTCTGAAACCGTTGGGCTCTGATATCATTCTATGATGACCTTCGACGCCCACAAGGGTCCACGCGGCGCCGAGCGGCGTCACGCCGATTTTTCTTTTTCTTTTTCATTTAAAATTTTTTTTTCTTTTCATCTGCAGAAGCGAAACGTGTACGTTTATTTATTCAAAATATATGCCTGTATCAGTAGAGAGACTGTATATATGTCATATCATTCATACATAATTATATGCATTACATATTCAAAAGGTCTCGGATATTTTGATTCGGGCTAGACAACTTCAAATATATTGTTCTTTTTGCATGACATGACTTAACATATCTTAAAGTTTACATGGTCAACATGAACTTCAAAACGAGGGGTTCTATCAAACTATTCCACTTGCTTTTCCTTATCACCTGAAATATTATCAGAAATAATATTTCTAAACACATTTACTTAGCGTATAACCATAATTTCTAATATATATTTAATATCATATTAAAAGTAAAAAAATGTCATAGTAGATGCATATAACTTACATAGCCTAGAGAAAGATAAAATATTTGATCTTTTGCAATAACTTATTTAAAATTAATGCTGGTCATAGGTTGCTATATCTGACAACATAATTCTGAAATATGCATTATGCACTATGACCTCCAGTCTCTAGTCGGGTTGAAAAATACTTTTACACCCCCTTGGGTCGGCGGGATATCAGCCAAGTACTTCCTGAAGGAGAAAATATATGAAAATAGGCGTTATACATACAAAAAATTTTTTAAAAGAATCTTATCTAAGCCATGGATTTAATTCGCATAAAATTAACATAATTCATTCCTATATCATAGCATAGAAGAGTAATTTACTATACTTTAGAGATTAAGGTTCCTTACATTGCTTGCGTGAATATTGCATTACTCTCGTTCGTCGTATTCGTAGGCCAGTTGAATCGATTTCCTATACATATTATTCATTTCAATGACTAGTATTAAAGACTAATGTTAGATAATACATAGTGCAAGTAAGATTCTCAAACGAGGTTTATGTGATAAGTTTTCTTTAAAAACTATTTTTAGTCAAAATTGGCTAAGTGTGAAAAATAAATTTTTAAAAAATTTTTTTTTCAAATTATTTTTTTCGATAATTATTCTTTATACAATGAATAGTTAAAATTAATTTTATAGCATTTTTATTACAATATATACATTTAATAACAAGAAGAATCGTTTTTAAAATAATTGCCGAAAACCTTTTTTGTACTAAAACTGAAATTTTACTCTTTGATTTAGTGGGAATTATATTTTGTTATATTTTTTATTGAATCCAAATGAGGGTATTTTTTTATTTACATTGTGAACTTAAAATAAAAGGAAAAGTAAGATTTATAAGTTTTTCTTAAATATTTTCAATAGAAATAAGTCTGTTGACAAAGAACTATGCTAACAACTGAAGGTTCAGTGTTTAAAAACTGGGGTATGTGAAGTTTCGACCAATCGGAGAAATGTCCGATTGGTTGGAGAAATGTTCGACCGGTCGGAAAAAAATCCGATTGGTCCAATTGGGAAAAACTTGTGAACTCCATTTTTTTCTGACTTTTCAAGCCTATTTTGATAGATCAACCTTAAAATTGGCAAAATGCTATTTGATAGCAAAGTGTAGGTATTTAATAAGTAGTTATTTTACGACACTTGAATCAACGCAAAAATTTGATGTGAGAGATTTTGACCAAAATACTGACTGTGGATTTAACCAAAAAAAATATAGCATAAATTGGTTTGATTTGATCCTAAAACGGCATCCTCGTGCCGTATTTTTAACGTATTTATTAACTTTAATTAGGATAGAGTATATCACTCAATTCTAGAGTATTTAGACCTTTCTATGAGCTAAGTAAAGACAAAAAGAATAGAAAAAAAGAGTGAGATTATCATGTAAAATTCATTTGAGATTCGCTAAGATTTTTCCTTTCTCTTTCTTATCTTTCTCATTCCTATCTTCTTCTTAGTCTTCTTCTTCTTCTTCTTCTTCTTCTTCTCTCTTTTCTCTTTTCTTCTTCCTCCATTTTCATTATATTCTTCTTTCTTCTCTTTCTCTCTATTTCTTTCTTCATACGCAGGTCTAGTCTCAGCATTTCTACTGGGACAGAGATAGGGGTGGGGGGGAGTAATTAGAGGTTTTTTTTCTTTTATATATTTTTTACTTTTGTGACATGGTTTGATTCGATCATACAGTGACTCATGGGATAAGTCACACCACCATGTGATCCTTATTGATCCAGATGGGTGGTGATTCGCTCCTAGACGTGAATTCTTTATTGTAAGTGTACGGGTCGCGAAATAGTAATAAATCTCGAAGTACGAGTATCGATCCACGAGAAGTAGTGCCAATGTAAAAAATAAGGATAACTAAAACAATCGCCTCAATCATATCTTGATCCAAATTTATTGCTTTTTAAAGAAGAGAAAATTAAATGATTTAAAAATCGTTATTTCTTGATTTTTTTTTGTTGATTAAACTAATTGTAATTAGGAAAAAATAATTGTAAAAGATTTAAAAATGGATAATAAAGTGACTCGAAATCAAATTGATCCACGTAATTGGTTTCTCAGAATCCCAAGTGGAGGTTTACATATGACTTAAAATCTTCGACTACGTCGGAGTCTTGAATTCTAAGAATTTAGCTTTTAAAATAATTGTTTTTTCAATTTCAATTCGTGCAAAATAAAAGAATGACCCAATTCACGCATAATAAATGGGAAGGCAGCGTATATACTGAAAGCCAGCAATTATCTGTAAACGTTACTTAGTAATAAATGTATTATAATCAAGGTGGCATCATCGATTCACGTAGACATATTACAATTGAACCCAATCAGTGCAATAAACGTTACAAGGCACGTATATTACTAAGTCAGCAATCCACGCATATGTGTGACCGAACCTAATAGGAGTCTCAGATGTTTTGAAAGTATCTAAAATGAAAATAAAAAAAATAAAAAAATTAAAGAAAAATATAGCAGTGATAGAAAATAGATCCATGGTTCATTTTTAATCCCCAATCAACCTTCAACAAATCGATCCTGGGCTGGAAAAATAGCCAAGTGTCTAACAAAGATAAACAATGATATGTATTGAACGCATTAGGTAAAAAGTTGTATTAAATTAATAAAAACTTGAAAAATATTACAAAAATAATGTAAAAAACCTAAGAGATATTTCAAAACATTTAAAGGGGCGGTAAAAATCCTAAACTTAATGCATATTTCTTTATAGACCATATAAGCAAGTATTTTAGATTTTACAAATAGAATCCTAGTAGGATTAGACAACTTAAAATTTTCTAATTGGTCCGTACGTTCTACCTCGATTTTGGATACTTTAGCCGCTCGATTAAGCAAATGATATTAGAAAATAGTTGTAGTCCT
>VIGQ01000698.1:0-15000 GCA_009663005.1 Actinidia chinensis | reverse complement strand
ATAAAAATATAATTTTTATATTATTAATTATTAAAATTGGTTGAACCGGTTGAACCAGTTAACGTTGAAACCGGTGTTTTTGACCAGTTCAAGGGTCGGTTCGATTCTGAATAATTGCCTAAAACATCACTTTCTTCTTCTCAAAAGGCGAGGCTCCACATAATTTGATACCAATTGATAAAAAAAATCTCTAAAGTAGTTAGACATATTTTTTAACCCATTGATCATTTTTTTTAGTGGAAACTCATATACAAAAAAACAAAAATACTCAGTTCTTTCCTCCCTCATATTTTTTTTTGTATTTAACATATTCTTTATTTGATCCAACTTTTATGTTATATTAGTATTTTAAACGGATCAGGACTTAAAAAGATATAAAAAATTAATTGGGAGATTAAAAATAATGTTTTTAAAATTGTTTTTAGTGAATTTCTCTTAAATTAGATAATTTTTTATATTTTTATATTTATTTTATCAAGAGAAATCAAAAAAAAAGTATTAAAACATTGATTGTGTACGGTTAAAAATATTCCTAAAGACAATAAAATGTAAAAAATAAAGCACATAAAAAAAAAAAATATCCAATAGAAATGGAAGTGATTTTCATACGTCCATTATCTTTAATGATTTTTTTTATATATTGAGGAAACTATTTTTTCAATGGGTGTATGTTGGAATTTTGTAATAAAAATATCCGAGTAGTAAAAAATAAATATTAAATAAATTTATCATAATAAGGACAAAAAATATAAAACTTTAACGGAGTATTCATAAGAGGTGGTCTTTGTTTTTTTTACATAGTACCGTAGGCACGGGGATTACTAGTCTTTAGTGATTTGTGTTCACTGATTAATCACTATTTATATTTTTTCGGGTTTTCTTGAAAAAAAGAGTCTAAAATATAAAAAATATTTATTTGGAGATAAAAATAATTTTTTGTCATTTTTAGTGAACTTTCTCTTAAATTATATAATTTTTATATTTTTAAACTCTTTTTATCAGAAAAACCGAAAAAGTATAAAATATTGATTAATCAGTAAAACAATTATCTAAAGAAAATAAAATGTGAAAAATAAAGTAGATAAAAAAATTACCCAAATAGAACGGAAGTAATTTTCATACGTCATGTTTTTAATTGATTTTTGTATATTTATTGAAACTAATTATCAATGGTTATAAATATATAAATACAATTTATCATAATAAAAAAAAAAATATATAAAACTCTAGATCCACTAAGAGGTGGTCTTTTTTTTTTACATAGTGCTAGTTGGGCACCGGGATAATAATAGTATATATATATTATAAGATCGACAGAAATATGTACAATATATATTATTTATGTGAAATTATGTATATTATGTTGAAAATATTAATTATGATGTTTCACATTTTTTAAAAATATGAATGAACCCAAAAAAAGTTTCTATTAAAGCGTATAAAAAAATATAACATGTCGAGCATGTTTGATTGACCCATGTGGATCAATAGGAACACATGGTAGTGTGATTCATTCCATAGGCACTATGTAATCCAAATCCCCCAAGCCCCAAAAAAGTCAAAATCCCTCAAACACTTTCCCCCATTTAATGTCCAGCATTAATGGATCGGATTAGACTTGACTGTGTGGAAAAGAGAGGAAGAGAGGGGGAAGAAACAGGGAAAGGGAAAGAGAAGAGAAAGAAAGAAAGATAGAAAGAGAGAGAGGAGTTGCTCGAGAGTGAGAGGGGGCGGAAGAAGAAGAATAAAAGAGAAAGAAAAAAACTTAGTGAACCAAACCTAGTGTGACAGAAAAACAGAGTTCGCAGTTTTCTCAGCTGGACCGATCACACATTTTCCCGATCGATCCAAGAAAATATGAGTTAAGTATGGCCCTTCCGACCGGTCAGACTTTTCCCCAAACGGTTGAACATTCTCCGAACGGTAGGACATTTTCATACCGGTCGAAGCCTTCACAGACCACACTTTTGACAATGAACCTCCATCTATTGGCACACTGTCAACACATTTATTTTCATTGAAAATATTAAGTAATAGTCATAAACCTTACCTTTAAGTTTATAATATAAATAAGAAAATACCCCCATTGGGATTCATAAAAAATACAAAAAAAATATAATTCCACTAATCAAAAAGTAAAATTTTAATTTTAGTACTAAAACGATTTTTAAAAATTATTTTAAAATAAATTCTTCTGTTATTGAGGTATTACGTTGTGATAAAAATTCATAAGATCCAGTTTTGACATTTAATGTATAAAGAACAATGATTGAAACAACTATTTGAAGAAGAAATTAATATTTTAAAATTTATTTTTTCACATTTAGCTAAATTTTGACGAAAAACAGTTTTTCAGGAAAAAATTGTCATATAAATTTCGTTTGAGGTCTCACTTTACTAACACTTTTCAACACATAATCTTTAATACTATCATTGAAATGAATGATTGACGATCGTAATCGACCGGATAGCCTAAGACCACGACGAAAGAGAGTAACACAATACCCACGCAGCCAAAGTAGAACCTAATCTATGTTTTGTAAGTATAATCCTCTATAAATTTGTTTTTGGGGCTGTCTTACGTTCGAGCCTGTCTATGTTTATAAATCATGGCAACAAAGAGGGTGAGGAGGATGAAGGGGGCAGAGGAGAACGCCATCCTGCTCTAATAGAATTGAGAGAGCTTGAGGCTTGGTCATACTTGGAGACAAACAAATCCGCCTAGGGATTCCAACAGTCCAACATTTCGCACGACCTAGGCCCCTAACGTTTGAGGGCACGATTGATCCCGAAGTGGCCAAGCGTGGCTGTAAGAGATCAGGAAGTCTTAACAGTGATTCCATGCAGATGAACAAAAGGTTAGCTTTTTTGCTTTACAGTTATGGGAGAGGCGACGAATGGTTGAAGAGTCACTTCAGAGAGGGAGCCAAATGACTTGGGAAAGGTTTCAAGGAGGTTTTGAGACAAGTATTTTCCACAAGCATTAAAATCGAGAAAACTCAAGGAGTTTATTCATTTTGCATATAAGGCCAAGTTCATTGAGTTGGTAAGATATTCTCCAATATATGGTTGCAAGAGGAAAAGAAAAAGCCAAGGATTTTGAAGACGGCCTGAGAGGGAGCAGCAAGAATCAATTGGAAATGGCTCCAGTTGTCTGCCTATGCGGAGGCGATGAATCTTGCACTCTAGAAGAAAGGAGTAATGAGAATATTATCAGGACTGGACAACCAAGAGGAAGGAGAAGTATCCAAGGGACCGGGAGGGTCAAAATGCCAACCAATCAAAAGTCAAACACAGGGAACAATGAGCAAGAGCTACTCATCACCATCATCTAAGGGAACCTATCCATAGTGCCCTAAGTGTGGAAAGCTTCACCAGAGGACCGTTTGTTATGCTGGGACAGGAGACTGGTTCAATTGTGGCCAACAACGCCATATGATCAGGGACTGTCCCAAATCTAATTAGTCATAGACTATAATCGCTTCAATTGCGGACACCATCCCCATCTGTTTAGAGACCTACTTCTACTATTATAAGGGGTCAACTTCAACAAGGGAGAGTATTCACACTTGTACCTGGAGATGTACAAGCTTCCATATCTGTGGTCTCAGGTATACTCACCATCGATTCTTATCCTGCTCATGTATTAATAGATTCGGGTTCTACTCACTCCTTTGTAGCACCTTATTTTTCTACTAAATTGGTTACACTTCTCCATCCCTTAGACTTTAACCTTGCATGTTTTCACTCCATCTAGGGACTCCATGATGGTTCACTATTTTTTAGAGATTGTAAAATTCAAGTACATGATGTCCTTCTACATGTAAATTTAATTCCCTTAGACATCAAAAAACTTTGATATTATTTTGAAAATGGATTGGTTAGTTTCAACTATGCCACCATCGATTGTATGGATAAGAAAGTAAGTTTTCAGATTCCTATGCAATCAAAACTATCATTTGAGGAAAAATGTATTGTCCCTCTACCCTACCTCATCTCTTATATGCATACACGTCGGTTGCTTGGGAAAGGATGCTAAGATTATTTTGCGTCCATCTAGATTGTACACCCAAAAAGATCAACTCATCTGATATCCCAGTTGTAAAAGAATTTCTGGACATATTTCTAGATGATCTTGTTGAGTTGTCTCCGATAGGGAATTAGGATTCACCATAGACTTAATTCTGAATACCTCTTCAATTCAAGGCACCATACAAAGTGACACCTGTCGAATTAAAAGAGTTAAAACTTTAGCTACAAGAAAGAAATGTGTGTTTTAATTTATTTTGTGAGTCACATTTAAAAATGATCCAATGGATAAAACATATGCCAAGTTTTAGTTTATCCATTGGATCAAAACCTATGTAGGCCCCACACATTTGAGAGGAAGGAAGTATATATTAATGGAAAAAAAATAATTTTAGATAAATTCTTAGTCATTAGATTAATTCAAATAGAATTCAACAATCGATCGTGAAGGATAATTTTAGATTCAAAAATCAAACTATCTATTTCAAAAATATGTATGTCTTATATTATAAATTGTTTTGCCCCTATTATGATAAATTTATTTAAATATTTATTTTTACTCAAATATTTTTATTACAACCATTAGATAAATTAATTTTAATAAATATAAAAAAATGGACTTAAAGAAAATGGACATACGAAAATAAGTTTCATTTCTATTTGAGGTAAAACAAAATCTATTTTATTTTTCACATTTTATTTGTCTTTAATGAATGTTTTTCACTGATTAATCAATATTTTATAATTTTTCACTTTCTCTTGATAAAAAGAGTCTAGAATATAAAAAAATATCTAATTTAAGAGAAAATTCACTAAAAAAAAGCTATTTTTATCTCCAAAATAAATAATTATTTTATATTTTTAGGATCTTATTGTAAAAATAACATAAAAGTTTGATCAAATAAAAAAAAACTATTAAATACAAAAAGAATAAAAAATGAGGGAGAAAGAAATGTGTTTTTTGTGTGTGGGGTTCCACTAAAAAAATGATCTAATGGTAAAATATATGCCCAACTTTAAAGGCTTTTTAACTAGTGGATCATAATTTATATTGGGTCCACATATTTGAAAAGAAGGAAGTGATATTTTTTGAGGAAAACAATAATCTCAAGTGAAATCTCGAGCTTTGGATTAACTTAAATGAATTTCACAGTAAATAATTTTGAGATTCAAAATGAGTTGTGTTTTATATTATAGATAAGTTGGTGTATTTGGATTGGATCCGAAAACACCCAATTTAATACTTTTATGGTTCTCTTAACAAGTTGAATGAGAATGAGTTGTGCTTTTTAACTTTTAGTTATTATTCAATATATTTTTAAATTTCTATAATTAAAAGTACTAAAAAAAATATAAAATTTTAATTTATATGAACTAAAATGAAAACAAAAATGGGAACAATATAGTTATTTTAACTCAATAGAAAATTATCCGAATGGAACCTTACTTCCCTATAAAAACAATTAGAGTCTTTAATAGCTAAATTAGTTTAAAGTGGAGATTTATAATGAGTTTATACACACGATCCAATATTACATGGATTATTTGGTAGACATACTCTGAACTTTTTATTTTTAACAATTATCAATGGGACTGATCTCTGAGCTCGAACCATCCCTAGTCCAAATTAAGTGGAGAGAAGCCAATCTGCCTAGAAATTGAAAAATTAGATTCTTCTGCTTGGCGCGGACTAATAAAGCATATTTTCTATATTACATTTTTTTTATGAGTCGGATTTTTAATGTTTTAATTTTTAGGATACTTCAATTAAGAGAATAAATGTGAGCTGAAAAAGTTATTGAGGTGCTATTTGGTAGATTTTTTTCAAATTTTAATTTGAGCATTCTCCGTGTTAAAGGGAAAATTTAAAACAATTGAATTGAAAATTATACTAAAAGACAGAAAAAGCCGATAAAAGATGCTTTCAAATGGAGAAAAGAACCATACATTGTCTGGACAAGTTTCTCATTTTTTATTCAAATCAAATTAACAAAACTTCCATCTTTTTCGTAAGGGTATTTTTTAATATTCAAATTATCTGAAAATTAAAATATATAAGGAAGTAACATTGGTGAACAAAAAGGATACGCATAAAAAAATTCTATATAAATTGGTATAATTATTTGTGTGAGGTGATAAATCTCACTGCATGTTAACCTCCGCGCTATCTTAATGCTTTCCTTTTTCTAGGTTGTTTGCACACTACAATAAATACCGTTTTAAGGTTTTCCGACTAGGGTTAGTCGGGAAGATCCTTTGGTGTGAGAGTGAGAATATGAAAGAGGAGAGAGAATCAAAATTAGAGAGTTAGGATTTAAGATTGTATACCAAATAACCTATGAGTCATACTTATAGGCTAGCCCATTGAGTCATAATATAATTCAACTTCCTCACTTTGTAGCCACCTCTACCAATGTAGATCTTTCATATTTTGTGAGAACTTCTCACAAAATTGCCTTTTCCCGCCGACTTCCAGAGCGATCGCACTTAAGTCCGCCTCTCTCGGGCTCGCACATGGATATTCGCCTTGGGCCCAACTCTTTAGGACAATCCTCACAAATTAAGCCTATTTTAGCCCAATGTCAAGTCCCTATTGAGCAAGTATTGCCCAACAAAAAGCCATGAATCAATCAATACGGCCCAAATTATTTTTTTCCCTTACAATTTGTGATGCTTTGAAACACCCCATTGGGTGTAGTCACAGTTTTGAAGTTTGGTAATGTTTTTTATACTAAAAATATCCCTCACAGAATGCAATTTTTGGAAAGAAGACATACAATACTCCAAGTTCGTAGAATTTTTTCTATATTAGTAATCTCTCCACATTTCGTTCACAATATAACCGCTACAAGTCGATTTGGACACGTGGTGGTACAGTCCGGCTAGTCAAGTCTAATAATTTTACAAATGAGGAGAAATTTCAATAATGGGGACTTGCAAGAAAACATATCGAAAGAAGTGAAAATTCTTTGAGAATTTTCCTCTTGTTTGATAATTTTTCTTAACTCCCTAGTTTCTGAAAATCTCCTTGCAAATTTAACACTGGCATCATTAAGTATAATATTAGAAGGACACTTAAGTAGCTAATATTCAAAACATAAATTCTAACCTTACGGTCGTGACTGGAGGCTAAACTATACCCACGTTCTTAATACTGGCCGGATGGTCGCCCCGTCTTATAGCACGTCCACCAAATTTGTATTTAAATTTTCAGATGATAGGCCACTAAAGAGGTTTGAACTTAAGACTAGAAAGTTAAAATCCCATGTCATTGCCTGGAACAGGCCGTTCGGTGAAATGATTTGATTGGGTGGATTTGGAATGAGGGGATTTTGAGAAAGGATTGAAATGAAGGAGGATTATATAAGAAGGTGAGGCCACCTTTGAAGAAGGGTAGATTATAGTTTGGTTTGGGATGTGTTTTAAAAAAAGGGATTGAAAGTTGGAGATTGATAGGATAAGATGTAAAAAGACAAATTACCCCTAATTAATTAGTTGTTAATATTAAAATGTAATTTCGTTTAATAGATAATTCGTGTACACTGACTGCACAATATTATGCATAAATTCTATGAAAATAACACCCAGGTCTCCCAAAACTCCTTTTATTCTATTCTTAAATACTATGTGAGATTTTAAATAGAAAAAACTGCAAAAACAAAAACGTAAAAGGAGTGAATTGTATATGAAAGCATTAGAAACTATGGTAATAGGCATCTTTAGAAGCTAAGCATGGACAGCCAAAATACATAAAATTGACAACATTATTTGTTTTTCTATTTACCAAAAAGAAAGGAAAAAAAAAACTATCCATACCAATTGAGTATAACAGAAGTGAACAAATGTTCACCATATTATCGGGAAATGGCATATATTCACATTTTTTTTTTCCCCCCCCCCCCCCCCCCCACCCCCACTTTTTTTCCCCCTCCCCCTAGAAAAAAGTTGTTGAGGTTGGGAACAGTTATACACCATGCTGAATAACATTATGTTTTGCATGAAAGATAAGTTTGAGAATAAATTGGACACAATGAATTTAACTGTAATTCTATTTCTGGAAGATTGAACAAAGTATAGGTGAGGTGGAAAAGGAGGCATTCATAAGAACCTACACAAATTAAAGGACAAAACAAAGGGTATATCAAACAAATTTCATCAGGTATGTACTTTTACAAGTTGGAATGTCACAAAAATCAATTGTAGTCTGAAAAAAATGTGGGATGAAGTTGTGAAAAAGGAAAGAGATCTTGGCATGTACAGCAGGATAATTGACAACGGGATATAGCTTGAATGGAAAGGGAGGACGAGTGGAATGTCTCAATCCTTCCTTCGCTCAGCTTTCACCTCGCTAGCTCCTCCCATCCAAAAATTAGATTAGGAAATGCGTACAAAAACACATAGGCCTACCCTTGCTCAGACTCCTAATCCTCAAACGAATAGTAGCAGCAAGACCAAACAAACATCTACCATGACTGTTAAAGAAAATGAACACAGATCAGCAAGAAGCAAAAACAATCCTAGGACGGACGAGTGCCACGCATCAGCACGATAATTTCATCAGAAGATATAGCTTACATGAACGCAAATTCACATTGCAAGAAGATCTAAAATCATCAAGGCACCGTGACTATCAGTGGTTAGGTTTGAGTCAGGAGAGTAAACATAGCGAATTGCCGTGCGACGATATTCCAATCCGGGAAGAAGAAAAGTCTCAAAGAAGAAGATCATGATGTCATGATGATATGAGCAAAGAAAAAAAACAAAACAGGACCGGATCAAGTATTCCACCGTTTTAGAAGAAGATCAAAATCAAACTCTTGATGTTCAAATGGATAAGCGTGAAGCTTATTAGTTGAAGTTGAATTAGGACACAACTCCTAAGCGGGACTAATCAAAATCTTGAGTTCAAAGATGAAATATAGATTGTGCCATGTAGACTACAGCTAAAACCCTGCACACAAGCATCAAAATTGGAAAATCAATCTCAAAAATCGTTGCAGTTGTGATCAAATTTCAGACTCAAGTAGCTCACAGGATTTGTATTGTTTACAATATGAACATACCATCAAAGATCCTCGAAGGACAACTGATAATCTCCAAAAAAATATTTTCCTAAAATTCTCTACACCCAATCAAGCTTTGTGGTAATTAGTGTTCACACTATAACTCGTATTTATCATTTTCTATAGTAGTCATATTCAAAACCATACTTGATAGAATGTTTCTTTAGACAGCCCGAAACTCCTGAACACCTCCAACAAATTATGCCCAAACTTTCGCAATACCAATGCCCAAGTAGAAGACAGAATACCGACTCCTGATGTTCATAAATAAAGGTCGAATATCAATTCTTTATCCAATATCTGACCTCCAATCAATACAACAAACCACAATTTCACTTCTATACCATGCAATTATTACTGCCAACTCAGAATCAGTCACAACAACAATTTTATTACAAAATAACAACACTTCCTACTCTCCCATTACTTCCTTCAATAACATCAATACGATAAGAGGTTTAGCGAACCAGTAGTTGTCACCATTCTTTAAGCATAGAGTAGGGATGACCAGCCTAATGATAAGATAGCTTATTAATCAGCCTTCAATCAGCACAATCGACTTAGTATACATTCTAAACCAATGTGAATAGTTAGAATTTTAAATATCTAACAGTAGCAATAAACTCACCAAACTTCCCACAGCGAAAACATCACTTCTCCATAAAAAACACCTAAACACAAAGAACATAAATCAATAATATAATCAGATCAATATTAACAATAAAAAATTAAAAAATTGACATTATTTAATTCAATAGTGATTGATATGCATTATATAATAATGTTATTAATTTGAAGAAGAGCCAAAATTACAGCCTATTATAACTCAATTCCCGAATATCAATCATCAATAAATATTCAATCAATCAAAATCACCTCCAAAACAATCAACAAAACAATTTAAGCGAAGTAAAAAACGAAACTCATAATAACCTCAACAATTCGAAATATACGAAACTCAAATCTCAAACCATCGAAAACATATATCACACAATATCTACACCAAATGAAACAAGATTTAAAAATCGAAATATATATATATACAACTTTAAAGCTCATTCGTAAGGAAACCAAAATCACGAACAAAAAATGAAATCAACACCAAAATTGCGAAATCAAGATCAAGATACCAAGATCGAATGACATGCAAAGTCAAAGCTCAATCTCCGTTAAAGGAAATAAAACCGAACAAGCTAAGAATCAACACCGAAATTACGAAAAAACAAAAAAAAAAAAAATTACAACTCAATCTACGTAACGAAAACAATATCTACACCAAATGAACAAAAGTACAAAAATAGAATCATATATATATATACCAATAAAGCTCAATCTCGTAAGGAAACAAAATCACGAACAAAAAAGGAATCACACCAAAAATTGCGAAATCAAGATAATTATACAAAGATAGAAGACATGCAAAGTCAAGCTCAATCTCCGTAAGGAAATAAAATTCCACGATAAACTAAGAATCAACACCGAAATTACGAAAACTACAACTCAATCTACGGAACGAAAACAAAATCACAAAAAAAACTAACATCAATACGGAAATGCAAATCGAAAAAAAAAAAGGGGACACAGTGGTATGACCGAACAAAAAAACGAGGCAAAACAGTCATTCACCACCACGTGGAGAATGCGTGACCACGGAAGGGGGTACCCCTATCCGTCCCATATCCGGCTAGGATGGATGTGGAGCCAATAGACGGAGAAATCAGGATGGGAGACGAAAAATGTAGCCCAAACTGCATGGAGAAGGAGAGAAGAAGAGGAAAAAATCAAGGAGTGGCCAAATCCAGGGACCCATTTCCTCTGCCAAACAGGGTGTAAAAGAGTTAGTTACCACCACTATTTAAAAGCTTTGGTGATAAACCGTTCGATTGTATCAAACCAATAGGAAAAAAAAGCCCGCTCGACTTTTTATCTAATAAATGCATCTCTTTCAGAAGTTGGGCTTTGTGCACGTATAGCTCTAGAATTCTTATGAATATTTGGTAGCACAAAACTATATAAAAGAATAATCACAAACTCTTCTAAAAACTTTTTTACATTGCTATAGTAACCCACTGGTTACTATTATTGGATAACAAACATAAATAATGAACGGAATGGTATGTGTGTAGTATAGTTTGAAAAAAGGGATAATGTTAAAGTCTAACGTTGTCATCAAACATTTCCGGTGTCATATCATCCACCAAACCTTTACGCATGTTCGTGAATTGCAGTAAGAATAATATTAGATGAAAACGGAAACATCTAAAAAAAACGAGTTTTGACTTGATTTTCAAAAGCTATGATTTGTCACATGGTCCCTAAACGACCTAGAAATTCTACCTAATTCTCCTAACTTTTGTAGTTAAAATGATTGAATAATTAGTAGCTCACACAATACCATTAAACATGGCAAATATATATATAGTAATTGCCCTGCCCACGGGCACTATGCAAAAAAAATAAAAATCGTTTTTTAATTAATTTTGATGATTCTTTCTCGCAGAAGAAACAAATAAAAATAAAAATAAAAAATAATACAAAATAAGTAGCTCTCAGAAACTTTCAGAAAAATTAACTAATCTAATCTACAAACTAATATAAGAGAGCTATTTTCTCAACCCTTTGATATCCCCACCCCCTCGATGTGAAATTTTTTTTGACTTGTCAGTTTTTACCCTCAATCTTCTCAAAACACATTTTGCCATTCAACTATTTTATTCTTTTTTAATACCCCATTTATTCTTTTTTTTAATACCCCTTTATTCTTTTTTTTTTTACTCCACTTCGAATTTTTATAAAAAAACAATTATGATTAAGATTTGATAACCCCCTTTATTTTTTTCTTTTAAAACCCTTGATTCTTGTTTTTTTCTTTTTACTTTTCATTTCCAAATTTTTATATAAAAAAAATTATGATAAAATTTTATAACTTTTTTACTCCCACCTATGTTTTTATTAAAAGAAAAATTGAATCCAAATTTAATATTTTTAAAAAATTTGATGGGGATGATAAGTTATAGTTTATTTGTTATTTGAAACTATCCTTGAAAAATTATCAATGTATTTTTTAGTAGTTTGATTTATATAAAAATACATAAGAAAAAATAATAACTTTAAGTATCAATACAATAAGTAAATTCAACATTACATAAGAAAACATAAACTCTTATCAATATTTCCTCAAAAGAATTATATATTTTTTATAATTTTTATATAAAAATTCGGAAGTGAAAGTAGAAAAAAAAAAAAAGGAAGATCAATTTTGGTATTAAAAGAAAAAGGAAATAAAGGGGTATTAAATTTTATATAAAAAAAAATATATAAAAATTTGGAAAGTGGAAAGTTAAATAAACAATAAATAAAAGGAATTAAAAAAAATATAAAAAGTGTTGAATGTGAAGTGATGGGAGGAGAGAGAGTGAAAGTGGAAAGGATATTTTGGGTGAAAAAAAAATATTTGAGTGAAATCTGAGCGTGGGATCAAACCAAATGATTTCAACCGGAGATAGCGAGAGATAGATTTGGGATATTCAAAACGTTTAAGTGATTTGTATTATAGATATACAATTAATAATCCTGAGCCGTTGGATTCTTCACTCAAATTGAATTCAACCGGAGATAGCGGAGAGATAGATTTTGATTCAAACGAATTGTGATTTGTAATTATAGATATACCATTAATATAATATATATATACAAGTATTGTCACGCCCCGCAACCAGGCCTATGCGGATCGTGGGCTTGCCGCCAAAGCCAACTTACCGTAAAACTGTGCATTCTCATTCCAAACTGCCATAATATTTTCTTTTGCGGAAACGTAATATACTAAATAAGGAACAGGTGTCACTTCATTACCGTACATTGATTCACTCCCCAAGAGTGAATCTTACCGCAAGTGTACGGGTCGCGAGTAGTAATAAACTCGAAGTACGAATATCGATCCCACAAGGAACAGTGCCAACGGGGTGACAACAAGATGACCAAAAACAATACAAGGCAATCTAACTACCGTCTACTTATGCTTCAAAATTAAAATAAAAAAGGAATTGATTTTTGATTTTTGATGAGTTTGAAACTTAAATTTAAATAAACTAAATAAAAACGGATTTAACTGGTAATGAAAGGAACTCAGGAATCGATTGATCAAGCTCAAGAGTTTTCTCGGAAATCCCAATGAGGCATATTATAACTCAAATCCTTGACTATTATGGAGTCTTAGATTCGGAAAATTTAACTTTTAAAACCAAAACATTCTACCTTACTTTACCGTCTAAATAAATCTGTTTGTTATGATCAAAGGAGTGCATCATCGATCGCATTACAAAGATGTATTCAGACATTAATAGGACTCCAAAGTTTTCGAAAAGTAATTAAATCTGGTTTGTTATAACTCATGGTTAGTGCAGCATCGATCCCGAATAATACGATTTGTTTATCGAAACATAATAGGCCTCCCAACGTTGAAAGTATTTAGATTAGTAAAGACGAAGAATAAAAATTCTAGAAAAGATTAACAGTGAGAAAATAAATTAATCCATGTCATCCTGATTCCCGAGTGACTTTCCAAAAATCGGATTTCAAGTAAGAAAACTAGCACTCATGACTAGGGTGGAACAAAATCTAATTATGAATGATTCTAATTTAAATGGACGAGTCTACGATATAAAATCAAGATAATTAAATCTTTGATACCAAGAAAACTGAATGAAAAAACCAATGATTGACGACTTAAAACTCCTTAATTAATTAAAAAACAAAGACTTTAATGTAAAAAACTTACAAGAAAGAAATAATGAAGAACGTTTGAAAACTAAACTTAGAGGCCTGAGAAAAAACCCTAAAAATCACGTCCAATGTCAAAAGATATAAGAGATATATATAGGTACTCAAATTCGAGTTTTAAACAGATAGGATCTCCCGGATTGCTTTGGCGTTCATTCGAAACGGCAACTTTTTCTTCTTTTTCTTCTTGGCGTTCGGACGCCCTAATTCTTCTTCCTTGGAGCGTTCGAACGCGTTAGGCAAAACACCAAACTTTCAGTCTCGCATTTTTTCGAACTGTAAGTATGAGCGTTCGAATTCTCTAATCAACTCTCGCAACTTTTAGAACTTAAGCATGAGCGTGCGAACGGTATTTATTCATCATTTTTCCATTTGCGTTAGAACGCCAAGATTCTCTGGTAGGCGTCGTTTGTTCGGAACGTTTTTCGCAAAATTCCGATTTCTTCACAAGTTCGAACGCTGTTCCCTTGGCTTAGGCGTTCGAACATTAAAATGAATTGAACCTCTTTCGTCATACTCCGTTCTACTTTTATGGCTTCAATTCTTCGCCTTTATACTATAACACAATGAACTCAAAAACGTCTATAAGTGGCAATATATGTTAAAAAAACAAAATTAAACTTAATCCTAGGGCTACTAATTTTAGGTCAGTTTAACAGTGCTTGGACTACAATTATGCACAGTCCAATCACCCCCCACCCAACTAAACCTTTTGCGAGTCCCTGGCAAAAGTAGATAAAAACAAAAAGATAATCTATCCTTTCGTAAGAGGCCCGAATGCATTTAGCGTATGCATCCCCAAGGCCTGTAAACCCCTAGGTTTCCCCTACGTGGACGAGTGGTGTTCGTGAGGGCCCTTCCAGTGATGATACCCACAAAAATCACATCAGCAATGTATCAAAAATAATTTAACAATAGTTCTCAACAAAATACAATTTGCAAGCAATAAACAACCCAATATGACTAAGCAATCTACAAACCGTCAAGTGCAATATAAAAATGAGAGATTCAAGTGTGAAGTGGTAGAGTCGTATCCACAAAAATGTCAACATACGATCCCATAACAACAAAACCTATAGCCTCGATTCAAAAGCTCAACAAGCAGACACTATCAACGATCGAACACACA